>NDFZ01005032.1:121474-178909 GCA_002192655.3 Mamestra configurata
GGCCTTTGTCGAGCAGTGGACGTTACTTACGTTTTTTCGGCTGAAACGAGGATGATGATGATGAACAGCGATCGAGCCCGAAACTCTCTACAGAAACGATGAAATAACTAGCAAAATATTTTTTGTCTCAATGATTCGACTCCATTCACAATAATATATTTAACAGTTCCATTGTTTCTTTCACCGCCTCCATTCCATCCTTCTTCCGCCAGTCTTAATTAATAATTAAAAGCACACTGAAAAAAAAAGTATAAAGCCGACGGATCCCCGTTTCTTTATTAAAGTGAAACTATTAAAATTTCCTTTTTGTAGCTTTATTAAAAAGTTTAAAACATGTTGGGGAGCGTTTACGAGGCTCGCTTGAGGTTGCCGAGTTAAAACTTTATAAAGATAGCTCTGGATAAAAGGTGTAGATGTTGAGCTGTTGCTCGCTTCGTGACCATCCTCACAAGTTTTAAAATGATGCATAGAATGTTGTTTTATTTTTGTAGAATGGTTCTGGGAACATTTAGCTATAAAGACTACTACAAATTATTTTCTTGTGCTAAATAATTATAGGACATCAAATTAAGAATGGAAAAGCTGTTTTTCAAGAATCCATGTTTAAAAAATGGTTTGTTAAACGGTTATTATGTGATTACTTTTACAACAACCAATGGGATATCTCTAATTCAAACCAGTGGCCACGGGCGTTTATTGTTAGTCACACACACACACACACACAAAAAAAAGATATGCGACCATTTTTTTTTCTTTTTTTTTCATTTAAAGATAAATACTTTATAGTAACACAGAAAAAATTTTGTTTCGCTTATCTCCGAAACTATTAAAATAGTTAGTGGCAGAAAATAGTTATTCCCTTATAATAGATTACTGAAGAACCTTTCTACAGGTTAAAAATAACATGTTAAAGAAATATGATTCGTTCGGAACAAAATCATGAACTTGGCTGTTTTTTCAAAAATTGACTGATCGCCGCTGTATCTCAAAATTTGATCGCGAACCCTCTTTTTCACGACCAGTCAAACCGGATTCAGCTGAATACCAGTGTTTTACGTGAAGCTGCTACCTAGCAGACCTCCACAACCTATTAACTGTGTGACACGGTACTTCTTGGCAAGACTGGAATCAGATTTTCTGGCTTCTGACAATTCGTAACGACTGCCAAAGATCAACAAATGACAGCCGGGACCAGCGCCTTAACGTGCTTTCCGAGGCACGTAGGAGTCTCGGTATGTTGAGATGGTCACCCATCTACAGACCGACCTTGGCAAGCGTTGCTTAACCTTGAGGATCGACCCGTGCGGCTGTTATTATTTAGCCACGAACCCTCTTTCTCACGATGAAATCTAATAATACTTTAAAAACCTGTAAGCTAACACAGTCATCTTGCTAATACACATACCCAAGCTCGTGTCCTTTACAAAAGCTCGGGACCAACTTTTAAACTTCAACCATGCAGGTTGAATGGAAACATCGGCCATCTTAGTATAGCGTTTTCTTTTCATAATAAAATCATATATATAGAACTTGTTGCAAGGGTGAAGTTAGTTAGGATTTTTATAATAATTTGTTCATGGTCTATTAAAATGGTCGTAAATGTTATCTGGTATAAAAAACTGGCCAAGAGTGAGTTGGACTCGCGTGCAAAGGGTTCCGAACGAATTTCATTTTTGTTACTTGTTCTTTTAACACTATAGACTTGGTTTTTCTGCAATCTTTAGTTATCTATATATATTTTATCTGCATTTTTTTTATTGTAGACTCATTAGTTTCGCAGTTAAGGGAGGGGGATATAGTCATATTTCGTCCAATTTCCTGAATAACTTCAAAAAAAAAAGTAAATAAATTATTAAAACATATTATATAAGTTTATTATCCTTACCCTATTTAATATTGTTTTTGTAATTTTATAATTTGTTCCCATACTCAAAATGTAGGTATTTATTTACGTAACGCATCCGTGTTTGGGTCTCAGAAGTTCATAATGTGAAAAATTGGCTGTGATAGACGGACAGACAAACAGACACCTGTGCGATCCTATAAGGTTCCGCTTTAAACGGCCAATTTTTTCTATGTAATGTTTCACTATCGAAAACTTTACCTAGGTGGTTATTCTTCTAAAGCATAGGTTCAAATGAAGATTGTTGAATACGACAATCTTAATTGAAACCTATGCTTTAGATTAACCAACTAGGTTCTTGTTTCTGACTGACCAACATATTGAAATGTCAATTCAGAGAATGGTTTCATTAAAATAAAATTAAATACCTTAAGTTTGAGTTTGATTCTAAGGAATTATTTTGTAATAGCTGGATACAATATCTTATATTGTAACTTCTAAAACACAAGTCATATCGCTCCGGGCAATTTCTCCCAGACAACCTAGATAGAGACTGATATTACCTAACTCGTTAAAGTCTTGATACAAAACAACATACCTAATACGTCGTGTGTTTTGTCACAACCGATAACAAACACGATCAAGTAAGCTCCAACGTAACATAATACGAAGATAATTTTCTAAGTCGAATAAACTTTGTAACTTTTAACTTTTCACCAAGTCCATGTTCTCGAATTCACAAAGGTACTCTATGTTTCAAAGAAGGTTACAACCACGATGGAAACTGAACTCAGAGCAACCGCAGCTAAGGTTGTTTTTACGTTGTAGGTGGTTGCCCGTCTTAGGGTGTAGGTAAGTTCGTAACAGAAGTGTAACTAAAGAAAACGCTGAAAGTTAAAAAAAGGAGCACCCGTTCTTGTGTTCGTAGGAACTGTTAAATTTCACATTGGAACTGTTAGGAAATCGCTGCTATCCGTATTACTGTGTTACAATAATCTTACACGAACTTTTGCACCCAACCTTCTTTCCAATTAGTTAAGCAAATATGTCTTTAAATTGTTTATTCATTTTTCCATCAAGTAATTTTTTGTACTGTAACATCTAATCTGGGTAGTTTGGGAGGCCTGGAGCCCTGTAACACAGGTATTCCTAGTACAGGTTCCAGTTCCATAACATAAATGTTATAATACTGATTGAAAACATGTATTGTATTGTATAAACTGATTTTTATTGCATTTTATTATTTTTATCTATACTAATATTATAAAGAGGAAAGATTTGTATTTTTCTATGTAACGAATAAACTTAAAAGCTTCTGGACCGATTTGAAAAATTCTTTAAGCAATGGATAGTTATTAATAAAGGACTTTTGTCAAACTTCTGCAACTTCGAGGAACTTCGAGGCCTTGGCCAAAAGAAGCGGTAAATATAAACTTCAATTTTTATATCCATAGTTTATTTTTATTACTTTTGAAGGTCTCATCTGATGGTAAGTGATATTGTGGTGGACGCTTTGCTAATGCAATAATTATAAAATACTAGCTTTAACCGTCTTCAAGGTCCCGGTATCTTTTGCCCGCAACTTCCTAAGTGCATACCCCATTTTTCCAGTTCCCGTAGGAATTTCGGGACGAATTATACACCTAAACCTTCCTCATGAATAGTCCCATCTATTGGTGAACCGCATGAAAATCCGGTTTTTAGTTTTTGAGTTTATCGCGAACAGACAGACGCGGCGAGGGACTTTGTTTATAGTATGTAGTGAAATAAGGAAGGATTTGAATCAACATTCGGCATTCATTATATTCCGGATGTCAGGAGTTACAGTGGTTGAGAAAAGTGTGGCGAGCTAGTCTCAAATTATTTCATCATCATCTGCCTAGCCTTTTCCCAACCATATTGGGATCGACTTCCAGTCAAACCGGATTCAGCTACATACCAGTATTTCACGTGGAGCGGCTGTCGACCAGACCTTCACAACCCATTAACTGGGTAACACGGTAGTTCTTGGCAAGACTGGAGTCAGATTTACTGGCTTCTGACAGCCCGTAACGACTGCCAAAGATCTATAAATGACAGCTGGGACCAACGGCTTCACGTGCTTTCCGAGGCGCGGAGGAAACTCGGTATGTTAAGATTGTCCATCCACAAACCAACCTTAGCAAGCGTTGCTTAACCTTGAAGATCGACCCTTGTCCCAAACTATTTACTTACGTATATTTCCCAAGTTATTTACTTGATGAAAAGTAACGATCCCGGGAGTCCATTAGACAAATTAATTATACAATTAGTGACATTCGATGTGATAGTTGTATTACGAGTAGGTAGATGCCGAATTTAGGACTGTATTGATGTATATTGTAGAAATATTATGGCCTTGGCTAGAACGGCGTTCAATTTATTGCTAGTATTTTCATTTAAAACATTGTGTATTTTTAAATAAAATGATTTATCACTGTTTGCTTTACCTCAGAATTGTAGTTAAAGTAAATATCAATCGTGACCAACATGTTGTTTTAAAAGTTAGTATATGCTGAACTAATAATATTAAATTATTTGATGAACAACCATTTAGTAGGTACTTATTGATACTGAGTGGATGACAAAAAGTCTTGGTTAAGTATTTTTTCTTTTGCCACGTAATAAAAACCGGCCAAGTGCGAGTCGGAGTCTCACTCGAAGGGTTCCGTATCATAAATCGAAAAAAACACCTTCGAGTACGATAAAAGAAAAATAAGGTTGATGCCTTGTTACACTTGACATCTAGACTTGGCGGCACAAGCACCCCACTTCTGAACCCTGATGCGTTTTATCTTTATCAATTTTATTGATTTGATCAATCAAACAGTACGCGTTCAAAATGTTATTATATAATGTGGATGCATCGATACGACAATAAATGAAAACACTGGCAATACGGTTTATAGGAATATTTTGAAACTATTATAAATCCTGTCACCGAAATTAAAAAAAAACTTCTCAATTCCATAAAACTCAAACTAGTCAAGGATAGTGACTATTATTCTGACAAAATATTCCAAGCAGTCTTGCAGTTAGTGACATCAAATCTGTTATAAAAGACAAAACATTCGTATGAACTAGTATTGCCAGTGTTCTGATTTATTGTCGTATCGTCGTCTCCACATTGTATATAATCTAGGTGACGGACAAATTAGAATATTTTTTTTCCTACACACTACTAAGACTTCACTAAGAAATGGTATTTTTACAATTAAAATATCATTTCTTAAAATTACCATTTTCACTTCTATGCTTTGTTTAATTTTAAATTAAATTTCAACACCCTTTTGTCCGTGAACATCCGACAAAATATCTTCGGAAAGCTGCCAAGTTGTCTTACAAGCACTTTCCGGTCCATATCGAGGACGACTTTCTTCCCAGTGACATGCAGTTGCATCCCAATATTATTAGGTTCAAATATGTCAGTCATCAATTTCTCGGACTGGCACGGAGATATTATAGACTATCAAAGTTTGATGCGTAAAAAAATATTCCAAATGTTCAGTTGACAATTTATCGATAGTTTACATTCTCTCAAGTTATTTTATAATCTTACAGAGTTTGCCATTTTCCGGTGACATATATAAGCTAAATACAGAAAATGTTCTCATATTGCATATTTACCCTTAAGGTCACAGTACACTATATTAACACTAGGTAGTATAAGTGTACGACAATGATGTGAAAGAGCGGAGCCTTCTAATATAGGCATTGTTTGCTTAAAAAGAGGCTCCAAATACTTTGAAATGTAATGTAATTTTCTATTTGTGTCACAATAAACTATTTTGTATTGTATTTGTGGTTGCTACGACGTACCACTATGCTTTGACGTAGTAAACCAAAGAGCTGCGGCGTAGGAATTTAAGATTTGACAAAAAAAAGTTTGACAACAGAGAGGATAACCCATATTTTAACGAATATAATTTTTCGAATATATTAGTTCGCTTTGCAGTTGTTATCTGCCAAAAAAAATATTTTTCTTCTTTTTTACATTAATTGTTTGATTTAAACAAAATAATGCAGTAATTGTAATTGGCTCGCGTCTGAACAATATGTGAGATTTTGGTCAGACGCGAGCTTATTATGGTGTGGCTATGATGTGGTCGAAAATATAGCAGATGCCTGTGGTATATTAAATTTAATAGCTGTAAAATAATTTTAAGGTCGTGGTCGACTTATACGACACCGCTTCCATCCGGAAAAATAATGTTCATTGAAATGTGGGCTTCAGGGTGTCTTCTGTAGACATATTTTATACATTGACAACACAAATTAGCAGATATTTCGCTGTAGGCGAGCTTATCGCTATCGTACCACTTGCGCACGACAGCTAGCTTGCCTGCTAGCTGTCGGCGCGTGGACAGCGAGGAGCCATATCCTTTTAAGGCAGTGTTGTGCGGGAGCGGGGTCGTGTAAGTGAGCTACGACCTTTATTCTCACAACTAACGTGGCAAAAGGCTACACTGATCACTAAATGAAATATTGAATTTTCACTAATTAAAATTTATCTATCGACTAGAACGTTACAGTTAGTATTTTTCAATTAAATCGAAACAGGTTAATTATCACTGATGTTGTATAGTTTAAATATCCTTGTGCAAACGTATTAAAAATACATTGAAATGAAATCGACCTTTTGCAAAGTTTACTTACACCGAGTGATTGCTTCAGTTAAATGAGTTTAATAAAATTCAGAAACTTAATATAATTGTAAATGATAATACAATTATATCTAGTTTTCTATTTTTAATTTTGAAAATGTAAAGTTATTTTTTTTTTATCAAACTTTACTTTTTAATTATACAAGGACACATAAAACGAAACAAGAATGTTAGAACAACAATTACATAAATACGAAAAAGTTAAATTATAATTAAACTTTTTCGTAATTGTTGTTCTAACATTCTGGTTTCGTTTTATGTGTCCTTGTATATTTATAGTTATGTTTTCTCGTATTATAATTACTATAAGGACGAGGCGCGGTATTCTTTAAATATTTAACTTCGATTTGGTACAGGATAATTCTTTTTAACCTATTACTTTTACATATTATTAAAACCGCCTATCACTTCTGTAGGTCAATATTATAAAATTAGAATTGGAATTTATGTCTTTTTAGGGTTCCGTACCCAAAGGGTAAACTCGGGACCCTATTACTAAGACTCGAAGTCAAAGTCCGCCTTTGCACATATGTGTGCTTAAAGTGGTAAATAAATAAATAAGGGTCATTCAAACTAAACGGTGCTGGAAATTAAAAGGTAAAATTATATCAGCGAAAAAAATGAACCAAAATGCATAGTATTGACAAGCGCTTTTGCCTTACTTTGGTATTGTTGGTCGGAACGTTGAGCTCTTCAAAGTTCTGAATTGAACTGCACGACAACTGACAAATGCTTGCACTGTCTGGACAGGTCCACTCAAATCTGTGTAGAACTTTTTTTTTGGATGTGAAATCATCAAATAAGCCATCGCTCTGGTTGGAGCGAAAGGAAGTGTCAGACTCTTACTGACTACAACCCATCCGTGTTCCTCCAAATGCTCTTTGCATTCCAACGCCACAGTAACTCATTCTATCAATTCCACAACCCTTGCAGGGATATTGATGTGCTTACGATTTTTATTCCTTGACTGTACATTCCAGAACCACCATCCTAACGTTTAACGAAACAATCGATCAATGACGACGTCACATACCAACCGTTTAACACCCAAAATTACATCGTAATAAATGATATTACATAACATCAAAGCTCTGGGTTCCGCAGCAGGCGATAGTAATCCAATTGCAGTGCACAGAGGGTCTCTAAATCCAATTTTCCGTATCGCGCCTCGGTTGGTACTCTAGGCGGTAGGGGTAGCAACGGCCTAAAATAATATATCGTTTCGAACTCAACACTTGGTTAAACGGAAAGATAAGTCCCTTGTTCCAGTGCCTGAATATTTTATTGCTTTATTTTTAAGTTTCTGGGGTAGCCTTAACTTGGAGATGTCGAATTTAGGTGAGTTTGTTCAAGAATGTGTTGTAGTGGAATTTAGGTTTTAGTTTGAGTTTGTGTTAAGAGGATTATATCATTTTTAGGGTACCGTACCCAAAGGGTAAAAACGGGACCCTATTGCTAAGACTCCACTGTCCGTCTGTCTGTCACCAGGCTGTATCTCATGAACCGTGATAGCTAGACAGTTGAAATTTTCACAGAAGATCTATATCCCATGCCGGACATAAAAATGAAATAAAATTAAAAATAAAAGCCAAAAAAATATGTTTCTTGCATGTCCCCATACAAGAAACATATTTTTATCGGCTTTTATTTTTCCAACTTGCACTTGGCCAGATTTTTATGTCATTAATAGCTGCCGCCCGCGGTTACTCCTGCGTGAATGTCAAAAATTATCCCAAGAGAACATACTGCCGGGATAAAAAGTCCCGAGATAAAGTATCCTTTGTGTTATACCAGACTATCCATATCCATATATATTTATATATATATCTTTACTTTTACCTTTATTCCAAATTTCAAGATCCGTTCAGCCGTTCAGACGTGATTTTGTAACAAACATGTACCCATCCATCAAAACTTTCGTATTTATTAAATTACTGAAGATTATCACATCTATATAATGCTAATAGTTATAAGTTTGAAATCTGTCCTCTTTCTGTCCGTCTATTTGTTTGTTATTTCTCCACGTCTAAGAGGCTGAACGGTTTTAGACGCAACTTGGTAAACAGGAAGACGTTTTATACCGAGAGTACAATGTTACGTTCCTTTTTGCCGTTAAGACGATTACAGTCCTCCTGACCGACTTCGGCCATGGCGGCCAATCTTAACGAGACTAGCCATCGGCGCGGGACATATTATAGTGCACAAACACAGGTGCACTCTCTCTTCCATAACTCTCATATTCCGATGGGACGGCAACCCGACACGACCGGAGAGAGATCTGGCACAGGACCAACGGCTTAACGTGCTTTCCGTGGCATGGGGATGTCACACCACTGTAGTGGCATCAATGCTGCCACATGAAAAACTAAGAAGCGAGATTTGTACGACAACAAAAAGAACCGCAACGCCATCTACGACGAACTAATAACGAAATCCAGCATCGCGCAAGCAAAATTCTCCGTGCGATTTGAACATAGACAACAGTCCAAATATCAACTATCGGGCAGTTGCCCACCAGACACAACAACCGTCTGGTTCGGAGGATCCCCTAGGGTTTCTAGCGGAGGTATGCGGAACTGTACTCTCTGTACCGCATACCTCTATACCACCAACTTCTAAACTCCGGGCTGTCACAGAGAAATTCCTATTGGAAAAACCCAATGACACTTGTTGCCCGACTTGGGAATCGAACCCAGGACTCCGCGCTCGGCAATCGCGCTTGTGACTGCGAGACCAACGTAGCAGTTAGATGATTAGTATGAATGTGGAAATGTGGATTTTGCTTCATTTCTTTATCAATAAACCCTTGTCGAGGCTAAAATAGGACCTTAATGTTTTACACGTGGATAACTTATATTCTTAGCTGAGACTAAGTATATGAAAAGGGGATTACACAGTACATCGCTTAATAATCGGAGTAAAGTATTGACTGCCCACAATTGGTGTGTAAGTTCAATTTCAGTGTACTCCGTAGACCACCTCGCAAACCTATAACACCCTTAGCTCCACCTCTTCGCCGTACAGTGTTTGGTACTAATTCGCCAATACCCCGCATGTGCAAACTCATGAACGAACGCAGCGACCTGGTTGACGTCCACGCAGACTCAATATCGATGTATGTCAGACGTAATTAGTATTAATATTTAGTATAATTAAAAAAAAAAAAACTTTAAACTCAGATTGCACAGATGCTGTCTTAAATTTATATTAAGCACAAATTATGTTTATAATAATCCACCAATTTGGGGACTGGCACTGTTTCTCCTTAACACAGGCTATATTTTAGCCTATCTAGGAGAACAGTACTCCACCCATCTTTATTGTAAAATGAACCTAAAAACATATATGTATATGCAACATTTGTAAACTTTGCAAATGTTGCAAAATGAAATATACTTTTTTATTTTATTACATTATTATAATTATCTAGAATTTAAGTAAAATTTATATTTAGAAAGAGCATTTTGAATGTGGTGTTTACCTGTAATTGGTTGTACAGTTAGATTTAAGATACAATTACTCATATGTTCCTATCTATATAATATCTGTAACAACTGTTGGTGAACCTTAATTAAATAAATAAAGGTACCTATGCAAAAAGTTTTTCCTCAATTTCGCAATATATCCAAGATAATGAAGTGAGAACAAGAAGAGATGGCATCGTTAAAAGTTCAACATATGGACAGATTTTCAATCGCCTTCCCTTGCCTAAAAGTCGAAAATAAACACACGAACGTGCAAGAAAAAAAAAAATTGCTACACGCAATGGAGCAACAAGAATTGGAGATCAAATTTTAAAGCAATATCATTGTCACGGCTGCGGTAATTAGGTTCTGTTCAGAAATGCTGGCTGGTCGCTGCCTGTCGCTGGTTTCCAGTCATGACCTACCTTATCTGCATTCCAGAAATCCAAATTCATTCACCGTTGCGACTTGATATATTATTTTCATCCTTGAATTAATCCATCAGAATTACTTTCTTTAAAATATTAGTAGGTAGAAAGTGGGATGTCGACAACCTCCATAAAGACGAATGGTACATATTTTTTTTTAATAAAATAACATGAGTTTTTATATGAAAAATATTACATTGAGTTCAAAGTATTATTCCAGAGATTTTAAGCAACATTCGCATTCAAAATTCAGTCGCAAGCTTTATAAAATGTATGTTAATTGAGGCTTTTTTGACTGATTCCGATTGAGATGATGCAATGCTTAAAAATTAGTACAATTGGCACTCAAATTAATGTACGCAAAACATTCACATACACAAACTTTCGCAAAATGGCTGCCCAAGCCATTTTGCGAAAGTTTTTAAAGACAACGAAATTTATTTCTTGTAATTCGTACTATGCGCTTAGTACTTCTCCATAAGAATCTACTTTTTGCGAATAAACAACTAGAGTAACTAATATTTTAATTTCAAACTGTAAATTTGACGTTCAAAAGTCCCTTTTAATGGTCTAGTTGAAATAAATGAATTGACTTTGACTTTGACTTTGCGCCTACGAAACTGTAGCCCATATTACGCGCCTATGAAATTCGTAGACAACGCTATATGGTTATGGGAATGTTATTCTTATTGCACGTATACACAAAGTTACAGCAATTAGTTTAATTAGCGGCTCAGACAAAGTGATATCAGCGACAACGAATATTAAAAAAAAAATTCTTAAGTTGGGACTGACATGTGCTACCAAAATAGCATGTGGTCAGGTCAATCGCAACTTTTTGACAGTCGTTATGCTGACACAATGACACTTTGGCTAGACCTTGATTTCATAATTTGAAACAGTATTTAAACCTTGGATTTGTTCTGAAGTAGACAAGGCACTTCACTAACATCGCAACAATCAGTATCCTGTATGACGCACTTGTTAGGAGTTATCTGGAACATAGCACTGTCATATGGGCTCCGCATGAGGCCAAGTACTCGGTAATGCTGGAGCTCGTTCAGAACGAGTTCACGCGCCACTTGTACAGGAAATTATATGGGGTGTATCCGTTTTACCCATTGATGTACTCACCCACTCTGTTTGTGCTCGGTATGGTAGGGTACAACCAACTGAGGGTGCGACGTGAATTCACGCTTGTCGCGTATCTGGTTCGGTTATTTTGTGGCGTGAGCATAACCCAGGAGTACTGCAGTGCCGGAGTTTATGTGTACCAGACCGCTAAGTGTGGAGGCGGCGCCACCCGCCACTTCTGGCCGTGCCTGTTGCCGGGACCAACCTTCTCGCCAAAACACCATTGACCCGCGCAATTCGACATATTAACGATCGTCACATCAAGATCGATAAATTTACAATGCCATTTGAGTGAATTCGCAAAAATACTGTTGTTTATTTTATGTTATAGTGTAGATTGGGGTAGGCTATATGTTTTTATTTTAAATATTTAACTTAGTATAGAAGTTATTGGTTTTAGATGTTATTTTATTAGTTTTTACGTTTTCCATAGTTATAAGTTGTAAATAAGTTAATTTTAAGACCACGCTATCGCGTTAGGTATATACCTGTAATAAAAGTGTAAGGGAGACTTTAATAAATTTCAACCCTTGGCACCAGAAGTGCTTTACAATTTTTATTGTAAAAGTTGATTTTTAAGAGACAATATCTTGAATTAAACAGGCCCTAACAAAAGTAAGCAATTGAATTACATTTATTGTTGGTTGTTTAAAACTGACAATTATCTTGAATTCTGAATTCAAAAATAAATATAGTTGAGACATCAATTATTAACTTTATTTATAGAAATGAAGGTGGTCGAGAATTTCTTGTTTTCGATAATGATGTGCCACTTTAACATAGTACAATAACAGAATATAAAGCAACTGAATAAAAAACTTCAACAAAAAATGAAAGGCGACCAGGCGGTTACGTAGTATGGCGCAGTAAGCAGGAAATGGGATAAGGAAGGAATTAACTCTTAGGATAATACGGACGAGGTAAGAGAAAATAAAACATGAAAATATTAGATGTAAGAAAATAAACTCCACGCGAAACCCACGCTTTTTCTTGTACTTTATTAAAATTAAAGAAAAACAGTATTGATGGATTTTAAAACATGTTTTCTTCTGCTTTTTGATAATAGATTTTTTTTTTCTGCTTCGGACAGGTTTTTTTTTTTAATCATTAAATTAATATCTAGTAGGAGGAGCTCGTGGCTAAATAATAAGAGCCGCTCGGGTCGATCTTCCAGGTTAAGCAACACTTGCCGAGGTCGGTCTGTGGATGGGTGACCGTCTTAACATACCGAGATCATCTTAACTCCGCCGTACCTTAGAAAGCACGTTAAGCTGTTGGTCCCTGCTGTTATTTGTAGTCGTTACGGACTGTCAGAAGCCAGTAAATCTGACTACAGTCTGGCCAAGAACTCCGTGTTTCCCAGTTAATGGGTTGTGGAGGTCTGGTAGGCAGCCGCTCCTCGTAAAATACTGGTATGTAGCTGAATCCGGTTTGACTGGCAGCCGACCCTAATATAGTTGGGAAAAGGCTAGGCAGATGATGATGATCCATGAGTTTATACTAGATATTCATTTAATATCTAGTATAAACTCATGGATTTGAAAATGGCTAGACGAGCTAGAAAGAACTAACGCTAGTCGTTAGTTCAATGTAAAAGACTGTCTTCATTGGCCCAGGATCGAAACAGTTGGAAGTCATATGGCTTTGCACATACTAGTTGCTCAAGATCATCGGAAAACTTGAGGCTAGAAAAACCGAGCCATTCCACTAATTGCTACAATTTCGGAGTCTAGTTATTTGTTGGATAAGTGTCTATCACACACTTTACTCACACTTCACTTCACACCACACAAATCCCAATTTTATCTTCTTCAGGGTAAGCAAGCTCCATCGTCGACTTTGTCTCTGTCATGAGCAAATCTCGAAAAAAAAATTAAAACGTCAAGTTTATTTATTGATCGCTTTTTCTTAGCAGTAAGCACTTGTTTTGATTTCATGTCTAATTTTTTTAATGCCTGTTTGTTAGGGCCTGTTTAATTCAAGATATAATTAAACAGGCCCTAACAAAAGTAAGCAATTGAATTACATTTATTGTTGGTTGTTTAAAACTGACAATTATCTTGAATTCTGAATTCAAAAATAAATATAGTTGAGACATCAATTATTAACTTTATTTATAGAAATGAAGGTGGTCGAGAATTTCTTGTTTTCGATAATGATGTGCCACTTTAACATAGTACAATAACAGAATATAAAGCAACTGAATAAAAAACTTCAACAAAAAATGAAAGGCGACCAGGCGGTTACGTAGTATGGCGCAGTAAGCAGGAAATGGGATAAGGAAGGAATTAACTCTTAGGATAATACGGACGAGGTAAGAGAAAATAAAACATGAAAATATTAGATGTAAGAAAATAAACTCCACGCGAAACCCACGCTTTTTCTTGTACTTTATTAAAATTAAAGAAAAACAGTATTGATGGATTTTAAAACATGTTTTCTTCTGCTTTTTGATAATAGATTTTTTTTTTCTGCTTCGGACAGGTTTTTTTTTTTAATCATTAAATTAATATCTAGTAGGAGGAGCTCGTGGCTAAATAATAAGAGCCGCTCGGGTCGATCTTCCAGGTTAAGCAACACTTGCCGAGGTCGGTCTGTGGATGGGTGACCGTCTTAACATACCGAGATCATCTTAACTCCGCCGTACCTTAGAAAGCACGTTAAGCTGTTGGTCCCTGCTGTTATTTGTAGTCGTTACGGACTGTCAGAAGCCAGTAAATCTGACTACAGTCTGGCCAAGAACTCCGTGTTTCCCAGTTAATGGGTTGTGGAGGTCTGGTAGGCAGCCGCTCCTCGTAAAATACTGGTATGTAGCTGAATCCGGTTTGACTGGCAGCCGACCCTAATATAGTTGGGAAAAGGCTAGGCAGATGATGATGATTAATTGAATATCTAGTATAAACTCATGGATTTGAAAATGGCTGGACGAGCTAGAAAGAACTAACGACCCACTCACTAGTCGTTTGTTCAATGTAGAAGACTGTCTTCATTGGCCCAGGATCGAAACAGTTGGAAGTCATATGGCTTTGCACATACTAGTTGCTCAAGATCATCGGAAAACTTGAGGCTAGAAAAACCGAGCCATTCCACTAATTGCTACAATTTCGGAGTCTAGTTATTTGTTGGATAAGTGTCTATCACACACTTTACTCACACTTCACTTCACACCACACAAATCCCAATTTTATCTTCAGGGTAAGCTAGCTCCATCGTCGACTTTGTCTCTGTCATGAGCAAATCTCGAAAAAAAAATTAAAACGTCAAGTTTATTTATTGATCGCTTTTTCTTAGCAGTAAGCACTTGTTTTGATTTCATGTCTAATTTTTTTAATGCCTGTTTGTTAGGGCCTGTTTAATTCAAGATATAATTAAACAGGCCCTAACAAAAGTAAGCAATTGAATTACATTTATTGTTGGTTGTTTAAAACTGACAATTATCTTGAATTCTGAATTCAAAAATAAATATAGTTGAGACATCAATTATTAACTTTATTTATAGAAATGAAGGTGGTCGAGAATTTCTTGTTTTCGATAATGATGTGCCACTTTAACATAGTACAATAACAGAATATAAAGCAACTGAATAAAAAACTTCAACAAAAAATGAAAGGCGACCAGGCGGTTACGTAGTATGGCGCAGTAAGCAGGAAATGGGATAAGGAAGGAATTAACTCTTAGGATAATACGGACGAGGTAAGAGAAAATAAAACATGAAAATATTAGATGTAAGAAAATAAACTCCACGCGAAACCCACGCTTTTTCTTGTACTTTATTAAAATTAAAGAAAAACAGTATTGATGGATTTTAAAACATGTTTTCTTCTGCTTTTTGATAATAGATTTTTTTTACTGCATCGGACAGGTTTTTTTTAATCATTAAATTAATATCTAGTAGGAGGAGCTCGTGGCTAAATAATAAGAGCCGCTCGGGGTCGATCTTCCAGGTTAAGCAACACTTGCCGAGGTCGGTCTGTGGATAGGTGACCGTCTTAACATACCGAGATCATCTTAACTCCGCCGTACCTTAGAAAGCACGTTAAGCTGTTGGTCCCTGCTGTCATTTGTAGTCGTTACGGACTGTCAGAAGCCAGTAAATCTGACTACAGTCGGGCCAAGAACTCCGTGTTTCCCAGTTAATGGGTTGTGGAGGTCTGGTAGGCAGCCGCTCCTCGTAAAATACTGGTATGTAGCTGAATCCGGTTTGACTGGCAGCCGACTCTAATATAGTTGGGAAAAGGCTAGGCAGATGATGATGATCCATGAGTTTATACTAGATATTCATTTAATATCTAGTATAAACTCATGGATTTGAAAATGGCTAGACGAGCTAGAAAGAACTAACGCTAGTCGTTAGTTCAATGTAAAAGACTGTCTTCATTGGCCCAGGATCGAAACAGTTGGAAGTCATATGGCTTTGCACATACTAGTTGTTCAAGATCATCGGAAAACTTGAGGCTAGAAAATCCGAGCCATTCCACTAATTGCTACAATTTCGGAGTCTAGTTATTTGTTGGATAAGTGTCTATCACACACTTTACTCACACTTCACTTCACACCACACAAATCCCAATTTTATCTTCTTCAGGGTAAGCAAGCTCCATCGTCGACTTTGTCTCTGTCATGAGCAAATCTCGAAAAAAAAATTAAAACGTCAAGTTTATTTATTGATCGCTTTTTCTTAGCAGTAAGCACTTGTTTTGATTTCATGTCTAATTTTTATTGGTACTCAATAGATAGATAGATAGATAATAGAGGAATCTAACATGAATAGCATGACGGGAGTTAAGTTCTCTCGCTTCGCTCGCTCACTCTAGCTCCCGTCACGCTATGCGAACCTAACCTATCCGTATCGGGGTGCCCTGAGCTCCTTGTGCCTTTCAAATATCTCTCGAAATATCGATTCTGTAATTATAAAAATGGGTACATATTTCCCAGCTGTAGAATAATCAAGGCTGAAGATATAAACACACCGGCATGATATTACACTATGCAGGGCGAAGGTAATGTGTAAATAGAAGCATAGTGACAAAGCCCTACATTTTATCCTTATTCTGTTTATCAAGTCACGCATGTAGCGCTTGCTTCCATAAAATTAGGTCTCTATGAGACGCCTTGCTTGTAATCTTGTTCTTACACACGAGCACAGAAAGTACCTCCCACACTTAAATTGTTAATGAGTGGTACATTTAGCTTCCAGTGCTTTAATAACAAGGTTTAGCGTCGACGACGCAGCGACGTTTAAGAGTAGCTCTCTAGAATTTTGGATCGATGGAAATCGGGCTATGTTCGGAGTTTTCTTGCGAGATTGAATCAGAAAAGAAAATTTTCGTCGGAGAACCCAGTTTATCGACATAGCCGTTGTGGTACACTGATCAGGGCACTGTACTCGCAGAATTGATAGTCAATAGGTTCAAAGGAGAAGACGCAGCGTTGGAAGGCCTCCATGAAGTGGACTGATGACTTGGTGAAGGCTGCGGAAATTCAGTGGATGTGAGTCGCATAGGAATAGTTGATGTAAAGTAGTGGAAGTCTATTGGCTGAAATAATGGTGAGGATATTATATCAATATAGTTTATATTATACATCATTCTGTGACGTTCGTAAATCAGTGGCTTAACAGAAGTCTACAATAAATCCTACAAATAAAAATAATAAAATAGGGCTATATAATTTGCGCCTGACTTTCTCACTTCAGTGACAATGGTTATTTCCTCGAGGTCTGAAGAATATCTATAATTTCAGTAGACATACATATTTCGGCATAAACACGGCGCTTGCTGTGACCTAAAATATAGTCTTTATGAAAAGACTAGCGTCTGAGAGCAGCTTTACCTGGGTTAAAGTCGGAAATGTCAAGGGGTTTTTTCCTGGGATAAACATCCTATGTCATCGAGGACATAATCGAAAAGTATGCCAAGTTTAATACAAATCCATTCAGCTGTTAAAACGAAACCGAGTTGTCCCACAGCTGGGCAGAGTTTTGCCCCCATTCCTTCTATTTATTTTTATGTTTGTGTTTCTTCACGTTCTTTCTATTCTCGAGGTGGTAAAGTGTCATTGGACTTTTCCAATAAGAATTTCTTAGTGGCAGCCCGGAGTTTGGGGGTTGGTGGTCTGACGCCCCCGTGCCTCGGAAAGCATGTTAAGTCGTTGGTCCTGCGCCAGATCTCTCAAAGTCAAAGTCAAAGCGTTTATTTCAAATAAACCATTAACTTTTGAATTGTCAAAGTCAGTCCGTCAAAAACATGAAGCTATTTGCACGCTCCAAAGCGTAGATCTCTATGGAGAAGAACGTGCAAGAAACTCCATGGACACTCTTTTAAATCATTTTATGTTTACAAAAATCCTGGTTATATTAACCTTGTTGCTTCTATATATGAGAACAATGTAAAAAAAAAACAACAATTTATAGTATCAAATATTAAAATGAGCCAGTGGCAACTAAGGGATAACCAGTCTCCACTGACGGTGCCCGTTCACGAACATGATCTCTCCGATCGTGTTGGGTTGCCGTCCGATCGGAATATGAGAGTGATGGAAGAGGGAGTGCACCTGTGTTTGCGCACACACTTGTGCACTATAATATGTCCCGCGCCTATTCTCGATTGAGAGTGGCCGCCATGGCCAAAATCGGTCAGGAGGACTATATATTCTCGAGATATGTATGGATAGTTACTATCCAAAAATCAGACAGAATCGAAATACTGACTACATAAAACATTGTCTCACAGAAAATCAGTTCTTTTTAATTTACATTTTTGTTACATATTGCATTTTCATGTGTGTTAATGTTAGTCCAATTTCAATTGACCACTTTAATAATCATCCAAATACAGAACAAAATATTTTAAATTTATTTTTGTTTTCCTATCTCGAACCTCTTGGTAATGTATGTATACCTTTTCATCGAATTAAATATGTATTATGTGAATGGAAACGACACAGTCAGGGAAAAACCCTTGGAATATATAATCGATCAATCAAGCCATTGTTTTATGATATGTTTAACGTACGTGTGTGTTTAGCTGTCTGTTTGTGGAGCAATCAATTAGGTATAGGGCATTACGGCGATTAGCATGTCCTTAAGCTAAAAGGCTATTACTAAACGAGTGCCATAAAAGAAAAAATAAAAGAGAGCTGCTTTATCTTCTTACTTCAATCATAATGTATTTCCAATATAACAAGACGGAATAAACATTTTATTTCTTCCTTTGTCAAAATTATTATAATTTTTCTTTCAGCGAAGTCTTCAGGGGCCAAGTTCAGCAGTTGACACTTTCCGAGATAACATAAATGGATGTTTTTTTTTTCTCAGTATTTTATTTATGTCAGAAAAATTAACAGATGTTCAGGTGACACAAAAATGGAATTAAGTAACTTGTGGGATGCAAAATGAATTATTAATATTCGGTGTTATTTCTGTAACTCAAGGTTTCGAGCATTTTTGTTTTTTAAGTTAAACTTATTTTTTTAGATTCTGTTTGAATGTAAATTTATTAAAAACTACAAAAGGAAAGCCTTCACATTGAAAAATTAAATATTTTACTCATAATAAATTATTTCTAAGTTATTATTTCTAAGCTTTAACTAAACTAAGGTTTAGATGTTATGTATCGTGGTGGCATAATCCACCTATCTCTAGTTAAGCTCGTTAAAATTGTACTTTTTGACGTTCGTTAGATATGAGCAATGCTATTTTTAAGTGAGACCACAGTCTGTTAGTGAAATTTTTAGGGTTCCGTAGTCAACAAGGAATCCTTATAGTTTCGCGATGTTCGTCTGTCCGTTTATCCGCGGTTTCGCTCAGAGACCCTAAGCACCAAAGAGTTACGCACGCCGATAAAGTGGTAAAAAAAAATATTAAAAAAAAATTAGAGAACCCCCCAGCACATAAAGTGGCGAAGATTTTTTTTTATCGTCTGTCCATGGTGTAGGGTGTGTGGATAGGTCGTTTAAAAATATAGAGGGTGTGCGAAAAACATTTTTCCATCCAAAGATACGTTAGCGAAATATTAAGCTCTAAATTGCTAATTTTTATTAAAGTCAAGTGCCACCCTCTGCCACCTGAACGGTTATTTTTGGAGACGTGACAAAATTCTTGGTAGTAGTATATAATATAGCGAATTTGAAAGGAAAACTGTCACTGCTCAGTAGGCTTTACAAGTTAACGAGTAATAGTCGATCAACCTATAAAATGTAACTGGATAACAAAAAATTTCGTAATAATTCCATAGAAAATGACTTAAGACTAAGTGCGTTTGTAACCTTGCAACCTTATAGTAGAATTAGATATTTCTTTTTTGTCATGGTTTACGACATAGGTTACTACGGAACCCTTCACTGTTCGTGGCTCGACATGCACTTTGTCGGTTTATATAAATTACTAGCGTCTCCCAATGGCTTCTTCCGCTTGAAAGTCGACAATTATCCCAAAGGAAATATATATCCGGGGTGAAAAGTATGCTTATGTCCAAGAAATGCTCTACTTAATAATATCATTATTAGTACCTATGGAAGTAAGGATGAAAAGCCTATTTCCAGCAATTGACATCTTTCGGCTTAAAAATTACACCTTTCTCAGAACAAATGCTTTTTTTAAACAAGGATAATGCCAAATAAATTGTTTTTGCAATCAATCAATTTAGTCTAGCATTCTCCAACAAGGACACAAGCTTCCCCAATGTGTCGCTAAATTCTTTTTATTTATTTAATCTTTATTTGCAGTGACTTCGCTCCCGTGGCATATTTCTCAAGAACCTTGCATCTTATTGGGTCAAAAAGTAGCTTTAATTACTCTGCCATAGCATATATTTGTACAAGTAAAGTAAAATAATCTCCGTTTAGGCTTTCTCCTCAAGGTATTTCATTCTTGATAATGATAAATGAAATTTATTTTGCGTTAGAAGTAATACTTTACCAACATTTTAGACCTGATTCTTGGAAGGAATGAACCGTTTTAATTAAACTTGATAGGCATACGCATTGCTAAGAGCAATACCAAAAAGAGTATGGAAAAAATTGGTTGTCTGTAAAGTCGGTTTACGAACGATAGTTTAACGTGACCACGTCATTACAAAATATTGATGAAATGATCGTAATGTTACAATGAGCGTAACGTTACAATGAGTCATCCTTTTTCGTGCGTGCAGCCGGCGTTCATCGATTTATTAGACGTTGTCACGTCAAAATTTTCTAGTGATTTAAATTGCCCTCATTGTCTCTCTAAACAGCGAGTTTATGTGAAATGCCTAAATCAGATAAAACCTTTTTAAGATTACCACCAACAAATAAACAATATTGCCTTTGTATTACAATTTACTTACATTAAACACCTCCGATACACGTGCAACATGAAAATAAATAAAACATATCTTATCCGTGGAAATTGTAAGAATGGAGTAAGTTAAATGGATGACTATGGTGCTCGCTCCGGACGGACTGCAATTTCTCACGTTTAGGCTATTGGAATATTTAAACTTGCTAGTTTATTGCTATTTTAAACGGTTTTATTTACGAAAATAATGTATTATCTGACAATATAAATTGCTTGTTTACACATTGCGAGCTGCTGACTAGGTAGCAGACAGTTACACTCGTGCTTGTCTCTGTGACTCGTGCGAGTCGCAGTATACAAAAGTACAGGTCCCGCTCGCAACTGCCTGGCTGACACTGGCAAGCTATTGCCAAACGCTTCCAAACCATGCGAGTGATGTCCGAGCTGCTGCCATGTGCGAGTTACTGTCGGTGGGCAGGCGAGTGAAAGCAAAAATGTTGAAGTTCCAATTTCTAATCCAACTCGCACGTACCAGTAACTCGTAAGGTTCGTCCAAACAATGCGAGTTACTGCACTGCGGCTACTCGGCAAGCTGACTCGCACGCTGTCTTGCACTGTATGAGTATACGAGTGCATTTTATAGCAAAAACGATTGTCAACTGGCCTAGCCTTTCCCAACTCTTAGCAAGACTGGTGTCTTCTTGTTGTCTTGTTCATGGCTTCTGTCTACAATCACGACTGTCAAATGTCTTCAAATTGTAGCCAACCCGTACGACCACTTATAGAGGTATACGGAATAGAGAGTAAAGTCCCGTAAACCTTAATTGAAAAGGGAGGATCCTCCGACCGGACGGTTGTTGTGACAGGTGGGCAACTGCCCGATAGTTGATATTCGGACTGTTTTATATGTTCAAATCGCACGGAAAACTCTAATACTGCGATGCAGGATTTAACGTTAGTAGTTTGCTACTGGCAAGATAGATGGCGTTGCGGTTTTTTTCGTTGCCGTATTAATTCGCTTCGTTAGATTTTCTTGTGGCAGCATTGATGCCACTCCACGCTATTTCTTAGTACCTCAAAATACATAATTATGAGATTAAACTTGTGAAATTGCGACAGCGCTTGTAAATCCCATATGCTTTGGACAATTTCTATCGTCATCGCTGCGAAAATGACACTTTTTTATGTCTTCAAATGAAGCGTTTTGTGACTTGTTTTATCAATAATACTAACTTTTACTCGCAACTTCTTGCATTTCCCGATTTCCTGTTCCCGTATAACCTATAGCCTTTTTCATGAATGTGGCAATCATGTAAAAAAATAATTTTCCAAATCCGACTGGTACTTCCAGAGATTAGCGCCTTCAAACAAACAAACAAACTGTTCATCTTTATGATCGGTATATATATTGTTGTATAGATATTTTTTTTGAGACACCGGTCCATTCCAGCAAATACAAAATACATGTAAAACATAGAATTATATTGGTATCAACACATAAACTAGATTAATGCTAGAAAGAAGAAGAATAATTGAACAAACGACTGATTCGTGAAGAGCAAGTTAATTATTAAACCACTTGGACCAACACATTTCAACCTTAAAATCCCGCCTGATTGTAAAACGAAAGTTCCGTACAATTTGCATGTTGTCGCCTTATATTGTTATCGCAGCGAGAACAACAGATCGGGCTTATGAAATCCTCCTTGCCTCCTTGTTATTTTCACGGCAGACTAACCGGTTGAATTCCATTAATGTCTACTAACGACCGGACGCACTCCAGATTGGGGTTTTAAAGGGTTGAGTGCTTTTCTACAATCGTTCTGATAAAAGGGATGGATGTAAAGCTTTTAGCGATTTGAAGATGTCCCATCGGGTGTATTATTTCCGATTAAGTGAAGTCAATGAATTAAGCAGTCTTTAGATTCTTTGTTGAGTGTGCCGGTTTTCAGTGTAAGGTCTTTTTGGGAGTTTTTGTCTATTATTGAGAATAATGAGACTCAATACGTTTATACCTATACAAATGTTATAAAAACTTACACATATTTACATTAAAGTTTTTCAAACAATCCTATTTAAATAAGTTAGAAAGTATTTAAGATAATTTGAAATTAAAATATTAAATTAACTCTCTAGTCGTCTTATTTTTGGAAACCTATTTTTTGTCAACGTAAACAAAATTTCGTTAACAATAAATTCAGGCATAAATACAAATAGGCCCCGATCGGACTTATTCCCTTTCAGTTTATCGTTTGTTTTGATTTCCCAAACTCCGCCGGCCCGTTCGGCTCCCGCGAGGAACATTCTAAACAAAACTAAAAACTAACTTATGAATATTCTCTCCTGTAGTATGAGTGTATAAGCTTGGCGGGTGTCAATCGGAGTGGAGCATGCGCAATGGCGCGTTTAGCGCGGGCTTGCGTGCGGTCCTCAGTAATTGGCCGTACGCCGTCCAGTCTGAACCGGTTCCTACTGGTTTTTGCTGCCTCTTTTGGCGTTTCGCGCGCGCGTGACGAACTGTCAACGACACGTTTAAAAGTGTAATACACCCTGTATATAAATTATGATTAAGTACGGAATAAAACATTAATTTTAGTGAGTGTCTCATCAACTTTGAAAGTTTGTTTCTTGTTAGTTTTACTTGATGTTTGTTGTATGGTAGTTAAAGAAAACTTTGTAAATATTAAAGTGTATACGTAAGTGATTTATTTGTTCATGGATTTTTAAAGTTCAGGTGAGTGGATTTATTACAATTTAATATTTTAAATATGAACGTGTTAAACAATTATTGGTTTCATACAGTTAAACCATAAACGTCTGCAAGTATTTTATCATTGAAACTTATTCTAAGATTAGGTAAATTACACACATTAAAAAAAAATAATTTATTAATTACTTTTATTACTAGTAATTAATTTCCATAAATACTGACGTCATACTTATGACAAAGACAAGGATTATTTTACCAATATTAATTAAAATTACATTGAAAATTGGAAAAGCTCAATAATAAGTTCTACTTCATTTTTAGTAAATCAAACAAAATTTAATTTTCTAAACAGACCTCGTCACATAATGTCCATAATGTTTGCTGTTACAAAACATGTAGTCCCAGTATTTCGGACTTTAATTTTCCTGACCAATATTTGACAACCAAGGGTGAAAAGCTCCCATATTTGCACAGGATTCCGCTGACGCTTAAAGAATTATATTATTTGCATGATGTAACATCAAGGACAATACGCCGTAGGTAAATAAAAATATATTGGGGAACTGTTCAGTCGTTACGACGACGGTAAAATGAATTAGGATAATAATTTTTCAGTGACACTTTTTGAATTAAATGAAAATTTCTTGTCCAGCTCGACTACTACAATCGGATGCACTAGACATAATAATAATATGGAGTGAGCTTACCCAGAAGAAGCCTATTTACTATATTTTCGAAGACTTTAACCTTGGGTATAATTTCATAGTGCATACAGAGATAATCGTCGGCTGGTGCCCCATTCCATTTGAAAAGGGGGCCTCTGCGAGTTGGCTTCGAACCCTCGCACGCCTACCAAAGGACCGGGTCCCGAGATTGTCTAAAAAAATCAAAATAATAATATTGAATTTATTTATTTTATAAAACAAAATCACTTTGTTCTGAATACATTGTAGACTAGTGCCGCCCGCCGCTCCGCCCGCGTGATTGTCGAAAATCATCCCAAGGAGACATATTCCCAAGATAAAAAGTATCCTATGTATTATTCCAGACTATAATCTACCTCTGTACCAAATTTCATCAAAATCCATTGAGTAGTTTTTGCGTGAAAGAGTAACAAACATCCATCCATCCATCCATACTTACAAACTTTCGAGTCTATAATATTAGTAGGATAATATAATAGAAAAGGTTTTTTTTAAGTAATTGACAGACAAAGATGAGCCGAAAGCTTTTTCGAAGGTGTTAAAATGGACCTTAAACACCACGTAAGATGAGCCCGGCTTGAAAAAAAAACCTTGTGTATTTTTATTGAAGTCGTATTCCTTAAATTGATTCATTGCGTTATTTTTATCTATTAAAGGATTTTTGAACGAGAATAGTGAACATAAAGTTTAAGTCAGAATTCCTGTATTAGAAGACTAAAATACTGAACAGAAAATCGTGACTTCGTAAATTGAAACATAAAAATAAAATTCTTATAAATCATAACGATCGATTATAGAGGAATGCTTTTACATTAAAAGCGTTTAAATGCAACATAAAACACAATTAAAGCTTTTACAGAATAACATAAGAAAATAGCAATCCAAGAATTTCTTGGTAGCAATCCGGACTCGATATATCGACATGCATACTGTGCCTGGTTGAAGGGAGGTAAACTGGCCCCATATTTTACGGGAATTTAATGTAACTGGAGTAAAGTAGATGAACTGTTGATGGACATCCCTGCCTACCTTTCCAAGGAGTACTGTCGTAATGTTTTGTTATTATATAAATAGAAACCTTCTGAGTGCAAGAAAAGCTATTGGATGGTGAAGGGTACAAGCCGAAAAAGTCACATTGCATGTAGGGTCTTGTTATTTATACTTTTTTATATTACTTAGGTACTTGTTATGATAGCGGCATTGGAAAAACACACTCAAAAAATAACTGTATCCGTTTTGGGTACAAAAACCCTAAAAACTATCTGTCGGCAACGACATTCGGAAATTAGGTACCTCTGAATGAATCTAGTATTAGAATGAAAAATATCTCCTGTATCCCAAACAAGGTCGATGGCTGTCCTGGCTTTGACTTGTTTTTCACATTTATTATTTTAGTTTGAAGTAGAATAAAACGATATGTTCAGTCGGTCGATTCTATAAAAATGTCAAAGTGAAGGCTTGGGTGAAGTGATCACGAGGTGAGCTGTCAATCCATATAATCAAAATGTCACGTGATCACAAAGTGAGCTGCCATTCCATCTTGATTATATGAATTGACAGCACACCTCGTGATCACTTCATCCAAGCCATCACTTCGACATGTTTACAGAATCGACCGGCTGTATGGTGTCGGACGTAAAAGAATAGCACCATCCCATCACTTCCCGTGGATGCCGTAAAAGGCGACTGAGGGACTCACTAGAAAATGGGCAGCAGCTTTATCTGTGGTTCTGTGCATTGCAACAGCTACACTGCGCTATCCTGCCTGCGTAGCGTGGCGATTATGGAAAACTCCCTCCCCTTTGAGGAAGGCCTATATTCAGCAGTGGATGGCTTTCGGCTTATATGATGAGAATAGAACGCTGGAAAAGCAGTGTGTGAGGCGCGTTGAAGTAGATGAGGTTTTGTTGTGTATGCCTACTCCCAGTAATCCAATGGGAAAAAAGCATTTTTTTATGCATGTTTACTACTTGCTACTCGCGCTTGATCACACTATTTCACTTACTGGTAAGAGATAATGTGGCTGATGATGCAGCATCAGCACTTTATATTTACACCAAGTGCAACCACTTTTCGTGTCCAGGCTGTCTCTATCCATTCCAGGTTGCCTGGAAGAGATCGCAGAATGCGATTAGGCCGCCAAATGTATGTTTTTTAGTTCAATTTTTTGTTTTGTTTTTAAGTAGGTATATATAAATAAATAAATAGAGGAGGAGCTCATGGCTAAATAATAACAGCCGCACGGGTCGATCTTCAAGGTTAAGCAATGCTTGCCGAGGTTGGTCTGTGGATGGGTGACCATTTTAACATACCGAGACTCCTCCGTGCCTCGGAAAGCACGTTAAGCCGTTGTTCCCGGCTATCATTTGTAGATCATTGGCAGTCGTTACGGATAGTCACAAGCCAGATAATCTGACACCAGTCTTGCCAAGAAGTACCGTGTTACCCAGTTAATGGGTTGTGGAGGTCTGCTAGGCAGCCGCTCTACGTAAAATAGTGGTATCCAGCTGAATCCGGTTTGACTGGAAACCGACCCAATATAGTTGGAAAAAGGCTAGGCAGATGATGGCAGATTATAAATAAATAAATAATCAGAGGCTTCAAGTAACCACTGTCAGCGGTAGCGTAGCGAAGACGATTGTCAAAGCATCGAAATATTATGGGATTTTCAAATCCAAGTCCAAATTTCACGTGATCCTTATAATTTGGCATGTCGACAGTCGCCATTGCTTTATCTAGAGCCTCTCGTTACTTTTTACTGTAAAACCCGAAGAGACGGTACGAAGTAAGGTAGCCAACTCAGGTAAATAGTTTATGCAATCCCTGTAGAAGTTGTTAGCAAGTTAAAATTAGAACATCGATCGTCGCAGAGCTTGGCGTATGCACTTATTATGTATTTTATTTACTTCATGCAATGTATAGTTAACTAGGTCATGTAGAAGTCAATGAAACAATTAGATCCTACCTTTGTCTGGGAAGTGTAAAATTGGTAGGTAAAAACAGCCAATCTTAATGAGTGGTATTGTGATACACAGTAACTGGGTTGTAGAGTGAGTCAGAGAAAAGCCTACTACAAATTCGGTATAGCTACTTGATCAATTTTTATTCTGTGTGCTTTATAATATAACTAGCTGCCGCCCGCGGCACCGCTCGCGTGAATGTCGAAAATTATCCCAGGGAAACATACTTCCAAGATGAAAACTATACTATGTCCTTTCCCGGGACTCAAACAATCTCTATACCAAATTTCATCTAAATCGGTCTAGCCGTTTGCCCGTGAAGAAGTAATAAACATACACACACACTCACAAACTTTCGCCTTTATAATATTAGTGTGATAGTGTGATACTGGGTGCAAATAAGCTACTTTCTTTCTTTCTTATTTCTAATGCTTGAAATTCCCTTCATATTTTTTTATTGATTCCATGAAATTGTGATAATTTTGAGTACCCTTTTATTAATTTTTCCTCGAATGCTTCGGTCCCTTGTTTCATAATAAACAAATAGACCGTGTACCTATTTCTTAGAAAATATACCGTGGTACTGTGAATCCGATAGACAGAGTAGACCAATATTATTTCAGTTGTGATATCAACGTTTTCCGAAATGACATGATATTAGTACGAATAGCAGAATTCAGAAAGGATAATTATTTTTAATATTTATTGTACCTGAAATTATTTATATATTCAAAGGAGTTATTTTAATATTTGGGTAGGTATATTATATTTTTATTCGATAGAAACTCTCAATTTGCCTTGCGTGCTAGCGATTTTAACAGTCATTAGTACTACAATATTTGTTTCAAAATCTCTAAAACTAAATATAAACTGAAATAGATAAAATTGACATAATGAATTGACAAGGCAATATTTTGGTCAATGTTTTAAAACAAGATGGCGCTGGCTTTTCTATCCAACTATGCCTCAAAGTGGACCGATGACCTGGTGAGGGTCGCGGGTAGCCGATGGCTGCACGACGCACAAGACCGGTTGTTGTGGCGACACTTGGGGAGGCCTATGCCCAGCAGTGGACGTCTTTCGGCTGATATGATGATGATGATATATACTTCTACTACTTTTTGAGAAAACACACTTTTAAATACAACATGACTCATAGTCCCCGAGGGGTTAAGTTAACATAGTTACCATTTCATCGCAATCTAATTTTTTTAAACATATTGCAACACCCGCGGACTCACGCTAGTGCTACTTATTGATATTATTGTAAATGAAACTATGTTTAAGGTTTAAACTTTTTGGCATCTGCCTTCAATGAACGTTGGTACCGGAGTCCCAAAAGAAAACAAAACATATTTTTATGTTCCTATTTCAAATTCTCTTTTACTTTTCGCACGACGCTTCCAAAGGGCTACTAGAGGCTCTAGACAAGTGTCATTCTGACAGTGGAAGCGTGGCGAAGGCGGTTGTCAAAACGTCAAAAATGTATGGGATTGACAAACGCTGTCGAAATGTCACGTGAGCAATCCCTTATATTTTGGCATTTCGACAACCGCCATCGCTAATATAATGGTCGTTTGTCTAGAGCCTCTAGTCTGCCAGAGACCTGGAGCCAAGGATATCCTCGTCACAATATCATTATACAATGACTTTAATTGTAATTTTGACTGCAAATATGAGTGCATTATTTACTGTGAATCAGTACCAGTTTATCACATTTTTACTTAACCTGAAACCTAAGGGCAAAGGTTTGTCGAAAAGTCCAAAATGTTTGGGATTGTCATCATAATTACAGCCGAATGAAATCCACTTCTGGACATAGGCCTCGCTCAAATGTCGCCACATCAACCGGTCCTGTGCGTCTCCCATCTACCACTTTCCCACGGCTTTCACCGGCTTATCGAATTGACATGTACCACTAAAATATCTAATGATCATTGCCATTTAGGACCTCTTCTCAGTCGTTTTCGCTAATAGTATGCAACTTTATCCACTATCCAAGGTCGTAAATGGGCTTCTGATCATCCAGCCACCACAATATCGCACTTAATCTAATTGGTTTCTTTAAAGTAATGAGACTTTTTATAAATTTAATTTGCACGTTGATTGGAAAAGTGTAAAAGAAAAATCTTATTTTCTTTGGACTAGCTCCGAAGGCGAGGCGGCGGCTCATATTACTGAGGATCATCTATCCTATCTTTTCTATCTATCTTTTTAGTATCTTGAACACTATTCTTTTAGATCGAGGTTGTGTTTGTGTAAGTAAACTAATTCGTTTGAAAGGTATCGAGTGGTGCAAATGGTAGGCATAGGGAGAATTTTTTGCTAGTATATAGTTAAGTGGTGTCGTTATCTACATTTCTATACTAATAATAAAACTGAAGAGTATTTTGTTTGTTTGTTTGAATGCGCTAATCTCTGGAACTATCAGTCAGATTTATAAATTTCATTTTGTATATAGAAAGAAAGAAGTTTATTTGGCACATACAGATACACAAAATATATGTACAAATAAAAGAAAACTTAATTTTAAAACAATTATATTACGTGCACCAAATAGGTCCAGTTCAGCAAAAAGTCAGACAACTAGTTAAGTAGTTCCCTGTCGCTGGTTTTCAACTGAACCTTATGTTGCAGTATAAGGATGTGAATCAGTTATTTTATAAAAATATGATAGCCACATTTATGTGGAATGCTATAGGCTATACGGGAATTCCTACGCGAAAAAACGGGATATGGGCTTACGAAGTCGCGGGCAGAAGCTATTTAATGTTAAAATAAATAATGTTAAAAATATAAACGTTTCCGTAGGCTAGCTGGACAATTTGCGAAATTAGTTCGAAAGAGTGGTGGCCTTGGAACACAAAGGGCATTAGGAGGAACACGGATGGGTTTTAGTCAGTAAGGCTCCGCGCGAACGGGCCACCGACCACAGCCACCGATGGCAGACGCGCGCCACGTCCTTTGGTACCGCGCAAACGAAGGTCAGTGGCCGCCACCGGTGACATGTGACACTGAGTAGCGAGTGGCCGCCACTGGTGGCGTGTCGCGGACACTGAGTTGCTATACACGTGTGCGACGATTTCATACAAATCGTGTAAACAGCTTGTCGCCAGCCACCGGTGGCTGTCGTCGGTAGGCCTTTTGCGCGGAGCCTAAGAGTCTGACACTCCCTTCCACTCCGCCCAGAGCAGTAGAAGTATTTTGATGATTTACCATTCTTAAAAAAAAAGGCTAGCAAGACAAATCCAAGTACATACAACATTTTTTTTTTTAATGATAGGAAATCATCAAATGATTTCCTCCGCTCTGGGTGGAGCGGAAAGGCGTGTCTATCTATCTATTGGGGTATGGTTTCCGCACTTAGTCCTGATGTTGGACCATTGTGCGTGGGCCATGGCGGCCGTCATTCCAACCAGCCAACCTCCCTCCAGAAGCAGATCAGACATTCCTAAAGAGTTCAGGGTGTCTGTGAGTGAATTTGGTGTCCCTATCGTTTGTCTACGTATATCGGTGACGCCTGTGCACTCAAGGAGCACGTGTGACACCGTTTCCTCCTCCTCCATGCATGCTCTGCACAGAGGACTGTCTGTTATACCTAGTGTGTGGAAATGCTTATTCAGTGAGCAGTGTCCGGTGATGGTCCCCGCCGGCTGCCCCTATTCAGTCGCAGAAGGCGCTTGGTAAGTTTAATGTTTAGGCGTGCCAGACTCTTACTGTTAATTGCCACAAAACGACATAAGTACCTACCTCCATACATATTTTTTTTTTCTTAAACTAAACCCTAAACGATAACCACATTGTAATTGCCTCAAAGAGATGTCAGCATAGGACGGGGCCCGCTAGGGCCAGAGCCTGCCAGGGTTGCGGAATTTGTTCGAAAGAGTCACCGCGGCCCTGGAATGCAAAGGGCTTTAGAAGGAACACGGATGGGTTTTAAATACATTTTCTTTCTTTTATTTTATTATACAATATGAACAACTTTGACGGCCCGGTTGGTGCAGTGGTTGAGCGATTGACTGCTGCGCTGCGTGTCGCGGGTTCGATTCTCGCACGGAACAAATATTTGTATGGCCTACACATAGTTGTTCCGGGTCTGACTGTTTGTGTATGTGACATTGTATGTATGTAAACGCTCTCACGATACAGGAGAAATTCCTAGTGTGGGGCAATGCTTTTCTTTTTTTGTAAAAAAAAAGCTTGCTTTTTACCTCAGTTTTTCTTTCATGAACTGAGCATTTAGGTAATAATGTAGTTATACTCTATCCGTTTAGGTAGTTGACTAAAGGTAAACAATCTTGATGTAACTTTTTACACAAATTCATATGGAGTATATAATATATTATTCGAAATTGGGTGTCTACGTTCGGAGATGGTAAAATTAATTTAAAGTACCTTAACCAAACCTAACTACTCAACAAGTAGGTACCAACGTTACCTTGTTAAAATAATATACTTTGGTCGTTAACCAAAGTCTAATTGCAAAGTAAAACATCGTGAGAAAACCTTACTCTTGTTAATGTTCGTAACATCTCCTTATGAGAATACTTTGCTCTGCTGTAAGATAATTAAAATATGAAATTGATTGGATATTTAACGGACTTAAAAAAGGTGGAGGTTACAAATCAGTTGCATTTTTATTGATCGTTATTTCTGTGTACTGTATTGCGTGTTTAATGTATTGTGATTAATTATTTATTTATTTAAACTTAATGTACAATAGTGGTACATGGGCGGACTTAATGCATCAAGGCACTCTCTACCAGTCAACCTTTGGGTTGAAAAGACTACACTGTGGTAGGTTTACCTCATAACTCTGTCAGTTATGAACCGATTTGAAATAATATTTTTTCATGTGAAAGGATATTATGTACGTTAAAAAAGGTGTTTTTTATTAGTAATTTGTATTTTAGTATTTTAAAACCGACTTCCGAAACTAAAGTTATTTTATACTTTGTAGTGTTTTTATTTTATTTGGAAGTCGGTTGTATTTTTTTGTAATTTTTTTATGTTAAAATTTCTAAATCAAAAGTATTTTTTTCAAATTAGGCTGAGTGCCAGCACTTTTTTAACTTCAAAGTTCTACATAAAAACAGTCCCCCAAAACGCCCGCCCGTCACCACTTACTAGTGTTTTAGCTGGGAAGAAAAAGTGGCGCAACAAACTCCCCGGCAATATTTTTAATTTAATGATCATAGTTGCCTATGTCAGTTTTTTTTTGCCTAAAACAGACATCAATATTTTTGTGGGGAAATGATCATGGATACCCTTCATCTGGGGACTCCTACGCACAAAAATCTTCTACTATCTAGAGTCGGAGGCTCAGGAATATAATTAAATTCACGCCCACCCCACAGTTTCCAATCCAAAATTAACCTACAAACTATTACTTGTAAGATTAAATTGTCCTACAACTTTCCCAACTCACATAAATTGTTAAGTAGATTAAAAAGCTTGCGACGGACACATTTTAGGAAACGGAAAGACACTGTACTGTACTTTACAAACGTCTTCTTCGTTTCTACTGATACGAAATGCCTGGCACATACCTGCATTCAGTTAAAGTTTCCAGATTTGTTAAAGCCATAGTCAAAGCATTTATTTCAAACTAGCTACGCCTCGCGGTGTTACCCGCGGTTTAAAAGTAGCCTATGTGTTAATCCAGGGTGTCAGCTTCCTGCATACCAAATTTCATCAAAATTGGTCCATCCGTTTGCGCGTGAAGAAGTAACATACAGATACACACACTCACAAACTTTATTGTGTGATAAACCATTTTCAGGTAGTACTTTTAAAAAGAAAAATAAAAATCAAAAGTCATTTATCCAAATTAGGCTGAGTGCCAGCACTTTTTGAACGTCAAAGTTCTACATTAAGACAGTCCCCCAAAACGCCCGACCGTCACAGTGAAGCTATTTGGACGCTCCAAAGCGTAGATCTCTATGGAGAAGAACGTGCAAGCAACTCCACGGAAACTCTTTTATATAATTTTATGTTTTACAAACATCCTGGTTAGTTACATAAAAGTTGTTACTTATCTATGTAAGGACAATGTTAAGAAAGAAAAAAAAAACAATTTTAAGTTTCAAATATTGAAATAAGCCAGTGGCAGCTAAGAGATGACCAGTCTCCACTGATGGCGCCCATTCACGAACATGACGCGACTAGGGATATATGACTGGAGCAAGAAGGCTATCTTGGGCTGGCTTCTAGTCAATGGGTTGCAACTGAGTACCAGTCTTTTACGCGAAGCGACAATCTGACCTTCGCAACCAAGAAAGATAAGAAATTTACGAAAAAATCGGTCACCCGGATACTTTCATTTAAATGACTAGAGTCACTTTCTTAATGTAATATTATTATTTTTACTGAACTGTAAATGATGTCGTTCAAAAGTGCCGATTAATGGCCTAATTGAAATAAACGTTTTGACTTTGACTTTGACTTTGACTTTGAATGATAAACTTCCAAAAAACTTTTCAAAAATGACTGAAAACGAATTTAAATAAAATACACGAATGTTTCATAAATTGAAACACTCAACATAATTTGAAGTCTGGAGCAACATAGATCCAAAGTTTCGGAACGATACCGAACATTCCTTATTAAATTATAATGAGAACTATTTCCATACTACAATTTCTTGGTTCTTAGGAGCGTTTTAGTAAGGGGGAATATCCAATTAAGTCCTACTTAAGTTTCTTCTGTCTTGTAATTGGAAAAAACAATACTGAACGGAAAATATTGAAGGAAATAATCTTGTAGGTTTTTCCTATTTTGTCCTCTTTGAGGTTATATTTAATATCTGTATTTTTTTATGTGAGTGGTTTATTATTTTCAAATTATATTTGTGAGTCCCGGCGGGGTTTAGGTGAGGTGGGCTTGTGAGTCTCGGTAGGTACTTAGGTAACTGTTTTATCAATATTTTAAGTGGTGGCTACGTGATATTATATTTTCAATCTTCTTAACAATGACGGAATGATCAATCTTGAAGTAAAAACGAAAAACCTGAACAGCTCATTTTATTTTCATCATAAAAGTACTTCATAATGATGAGTAGGTACAGCGACTAACTTATATTATTTCAGTTACACTTTATGTGTGTTTAAAGATTAATGAGTTAGAAAATCCAAAGACAAATGGCCAATACGCTTATCCCACTGCCTTCTTATACTACCCCACAAGTTCCGTGCATTGTCCGGGATATAAGGGAGAAAAGAATAATTTTCGTAATCGAATCAGTACTTACGGATATCAAATACAATGTAATTACAGTTCAATCATAAAAAACGTGGTCCACTTGCAACTCCCTGAACCGCCTCAGAACGCAAATAAATAATTAATTTAATCCTTTATTTCAGGCATCAAGGGCCCATACAATAAAAAAAAAATGCTGGGTACATAACGACATTAGTTACTACTAGCGCCATCTAGTATCGAGTAGCAGAACTAGTAGAGTCAAGTTCCTTGTAGACTTGCCTTGTGACTTGAATGCAAGAACATTCCACAGTTTTCGATACGTATTAGTCGACACCGGTATTTACGAGTACTTTCTTGATGTTCAATATTAAGTGACCCCTATATAAGGACCGCATAGCCCACGACCCAGTCATTATTGGATTTGCGATACAAGCGAATACATCGGAAGCAATCTTCAAGTGCGATTAATGTGATCAGTAGGTACTGAAGTTGTGTTTTATAATGAGTGAGTTTAAAGTTCTAATTAGTGTAGTTAAATTAAAGTGTCATTTTGGTTATTAAATCGGCTTTTTTTATCCTCACAAACCCCAAGCTCGTAACAAAATCAACAATTTTTTTTATATTTTTACCTAAACTGACTTGCGATCGAGGTAAACCGGTAAAAAGTTCACTAATAACAGTTGACACAGAAACTCAAACAGGAAAACTCAATTTTAATTTCGAAACTAATTTTCATTTAATTAATAAAGCATAACGCTCATGAAATTTATTGGAATTCAATTTTGATCGAGATCCCAGCCGACTTGGAACTAATAAACCAGTATAAATGTTAGCAGATTGGTACCAACTTAATTCGATTAACGGTAGACCGTTGAAACTGCTAAGCTATTGAGTAATTAATTTGATCACTTACTAATGTACGGAAGTTAATAATGTTTTTTCTTTGTAGATTGATTCTGATAAGTATCTAAGAGCGATGGTTTTTATCTCCGTGTTTGAGTCAAATCGGTTAGTGCATTTCGTTATGCGTCTCGTCTCATCTTTGACGTTCATATTGTTACGCGCCATAAATAATGCCGAGTACACAAAGACATTAGTTACTACTAGCGCCATCTAGTATCGAGTAGCAGAACTAGTAGAATCAAGAACCTTCTAGACATTTCTATGCCAGAACATTCTACGATTCTCGATATCTGATCAGTTGGCACCGGTAGTTACGAGTACTTTCCAGATGCTTCTACAGTAGAAGGTTCTGGAATTAATTGACCTATGTAAGGCCAGCCTAGCCCGCGACCGGGTCAGTATTGGATTGGATTGGATTGCGATACAAGCGAATATTTCGAAAGCGATCTTCAAGTGCGATTAAAGTGATCAGTGGTGAAGTTGTAATTAGTGTTGTTAAATTTAAGTGTTATTTTGGCCATTCAATCGGCTGTTTTTAGTGTCACGAACCCCAAGCTCGTAACAATATAACAAATAGGTATATTATATCTCAGACGTAAACCGAAGCCTTTCGCACGGGTGCAATGTAATTTCTCCTGGATTTTGAAAACATTTTCTTTTATCGTTTATAATCAGTCAGTTGGTCAATCGGTTCTCAAGTGGTCATGCGGGAATGGATATTTATCATATAAAACTTATTAATAATGCACTGAATCGGTTAATGTATACTAATATTATAAAGAGGAAACATTTGTATTTATGTATGTAACGAATAAACTTAAAAACTACTGGACTGATTTGAAAAATTATTTCAGCAATGGATAGCTACATTATCAGCGAGTAACATAGGCTATATTTTATCCCCGTACTCCCACGGGAACGGGAACTACGCGGGTAAAACCGCGTGACGTCCGCTAATTAATTATAAAATACAGTGTACTAAAAGAACTTTCTATTAAATTAAATATCAAGTCTGAAACAAACAACAACCTCAGAAAATATAAATATAAAATGAAAAAAAAACCTTAGAAGGATGCAGCAAAGGATTTTGAAAAAGTTTGTATTGGAAAACCGAACTTTGTCTATTTCTGAAGAATCGACGCGGACAAAGTCACAGGAAAGCTCTAGTACAGTTTAATTTGATTTGTGGGCTAACAATATCCATTATAGGTAATCTCGGAGAGAATCGTGACCACATTAAATAATTTAGTTCCAATTGCGTCTATCCACTTTATGTTTTATTTCTAGTCTTGTGATTAGTTTAACTTTACAAAGGACTGTTTTTTCTGCTTCGTACGTCTATTTTTGTCTAGGTATTTCAGAGTACACTTTTATATTTTACGAATCTAATTTAAACCATGCATTTTTTTTTGTATGTTAAGTTTTTTACATTATTTGTAATGATATTTATGTTTGAATAGATTCTAAACTAAGTCTTATTTATAAAAAATTGAAGAGGTTTATAAGCTTTTTATAAGGAAAATCTCGAAAAACATTATTCATAAATGTCCAATACCACTAAAACGCTCCATAAGTATTCAATTAAAACTTCATACGCTGTAGAAGGATGGACCTTACTTTAAACCTCTATGAGAGTACTAATATTTTACTACTATATGGTTCTGTATGGTGTCGGACGTAAAATAATAGCACCAGCCCATCACTTCCCGTGAGTGTCGAAAGAGCGCCTGAGGACTCACCAGAGAATGGGCAGCAGCATTCTCTGTGCATTGCAACAGCTACACTGCGATCGCCAACTCGCCTGCCAAGCGTGGCGATTATGGCAAACCCCCTCTTTGGGGAGGCCTATGTCCAGCAGTGGACGTCATTGATTCAATGACTTTACGTAACAGCTGATTGTTGATTAATGTTTCGGGGAATTTGAAGTTCAGCTTTATGACCTGTAGTTTCGGCTGTGCGTCGTCTGTCAGTCACTCAGTCAGTCAGTAACGGAAGTATTTTATATACATTGATTTATGTATTTTATAAGTCGAGACTTGTAATTGACTGGCAGTCCACACTTTGAAATGTGCTTCATCTTTTTGACTGACCGATCTTGGCAATTCAAAAATGCCTGAAAATGATATTTTGAAATAAATGCGTTGAGTTCCAATTTTTTGTGGCGTGACAGCGAGCACCAAATAACTCTTCAAGTTATCAAAGTCCTTTCAAAACTGCTTAGTTGACGATAAAACCCAGCACTATTTATCTATAATGTTCCAACGTATCGCGTGTCTCGACTCACGCGAGGGGCATCACTTTAAATACCTAAACACTTGCAATTTCATACATGCATGACGCAACTCAGCTTTGATGACATTATCGTACCATCTATGTACTTAGGTCGAGCGTATGAGGTCGGTTCATATTTAGTAAGTTTTATCGCACATTTTTCTTTTATGAAACTGCTAATGCCTTTATTTTGACTTGACTTATCCATACTAATATTATAAACTAGTGGCCCGCCCCGGCTTCGGCCCGGATATATAATTTTTTTCAAAATTTTCTTGCTTAAGAACCTTCTCCTGACAATAATAAACACAACAAAAAAAAAAATATTTGCGAAATTGGTCCAGCCGTTCTCGAGTTTTGCGCTTAGCAACACATTTAGCGATTAATTTTTAATTATATAGGATGTCCAACTGTATGATTGTTATCTCTTCAACTTTAAAGGCTGATCAAGGATAAGCAACGCTTGCTAAGGTTGGTCTGTGGATGGGTGACCATCTTAACACATCGAGTTTCCTCCGAGTCCCGGCCGCCATTTGTAGATCTTTGGCACTCGTTGCGGATTGTCAGAAGCCAGTAAATCTGACTCCAGTCTTGCCGAGAACTATCTCGTTACCCAGTTAATGGGTTGTGGAGGTCTGGTAGGCAGCCGCTCCACGTAAAATACTGGAACACAAACAAATGAATACTGCTTCAGTTGAATCCGGTTTGACTGGAGCCGACCCCAATATAGTTGGGAAAATATTACTAAATAGGTAACTAGACTAGTTTTTATAATTTACACAAGATTATTTTCAGGAAAACTTCACCCGAAGTCCATCGACCTTAGGTACGTCCATAGAGCACCTATCACTGAAGTGTTATATAGTACTGCTATTTAATGTTCCACCAATAATAACAGTACTTAAGTTCAGTTTTCATGGAAATATAAGCTAGACAGAAACGTTGTTAGTCAAACTGACTACCGTGGGTGTGGCGAGCGCCCCGGGTCGAAAGTAGGTAGGTACTTAAACATCACTTTAGAAGGCATATTTAATATGACACCTACTGGCATATATTGCGGAACATATATCATACACACACTCACACCATACACATTCATCCACACTCTCTCATCATCTGCCTAGCCTTGTCCCAACTATATTGGGGTCGGCTTCCAGTCAAACCGGATTCAGCTGAATACCAGTATTTTACATGGAGCTGCCTGCGAGACCTCCACAACCCATTAACTGGGTAACACGGTACTCATTGGCAAGCCTGGTGTCAGATTTTCTGGCTTCTGACTATCCGTAACGACTGCCAAAGATCTAGAAATGACAGCCGGGACCAACGGCTTAACGTGCTTGCCGAGGCACGGAGGAGTCTCGGTATGTTAGGATGGTCACCCATGCACAGACCAACCTCAGCAAGCGTTGCTTAACCTTAAAGATCGACCCGTGCGGCTGTTATTATGTAGCCACGAGCTCCTCCACACAACACACAAATCTGTTAAACTTAAATAAAATTTGAAAAATCTATTTTCGAATAAGAATGACCGAAAGTTATCCTAAGAATATTGTAAGTCTACTGCAGAGACATTCCAACCAATGTATTCGCATTTTATAATGTGGTACTTCCTGCGGCTGAACACTATTTCCCAAAATAAAAGCTTAAGCTTAGCTTGGGAATCAGTAGCAGTACCTTTGCGCAATACATTATTACGATGAATATGTTAGATTACCCTAAGATGAATGTATTAATTGGCGACAATTAAGACATTTTATTTAATTTTAATATGACAGGAATTGTCTCTTATGGATAGAAGTTATGGTAATAAAAGTTTGACATTTTAGGGCTGGAAGGCCCATAGGTCACACTCGCATGCAACTGGTTCGGACTTATGCTTTTCAAACATTTTTATCTCAAACCTATTTACCGTATTCTTTTATGTTAGGCTCAGTCGTTTTGGAAATACGGGGGAATTGACAATTTTTATACCTTACCTTACCTTATTTTTCTACCTTAACAGCTGGGTTCTAACAACACGCAATAGCTATTTCTCTAAACTTATTTTTAAACACAAATAACCCGGAGAATTCGACCAATGCCTGCGAAAACCATATAAATATTTTCATAGCAATGAATATTCAATAGGAAACGTGTACATAACACGTTCTAACGGTAAAAACCTCTAAACTTAGTTTAAAACGGGAACCGCAGTTTAGTGATTCCACTCACGCACACTGTGGGTTAGTAGAGAAAGCTTTGCCGTGTAATATTCAAATTGCATATCTATACAATCTGCTGCACGGTGTCGCACACTTGATTCAAATATTCACAATGTTTTATCGGGCGAGACTTTAGCTGAATTTCCACACGCAAAGGTGTTTAGTGTAAGGCAACTGATGGTGCTCGAGAAATATCATGAAGTTGACCACTACGAAGATACCAACACGCGGGCGGCGCGCCTATTTGGGATATTGCATCGAGCTTCGCGTTCTCAAATGCATATCTATACAATCTGCTGCACGGTATCGCACACTTGATTCAAATATTCACAATGTTTTATCGGGCGAGACTTTAGCTGAATTTCCACACACAAAGGTGTGTAGTGTAAGGCAACTGATGGCGCTCGAGAAATATCATGAAGTTGACCACTACGAAGATACCAACACGCAGGCGGCGCGCCTATTTGGGATATTGCATCGAGGCTCGCGTTCTCTTGGCTCGCGGACACCGCCGGCTAAATATATCCTTCGTCTTATTTGTCGTACTACATGTCGCATGCTTAATAATATACTGACCGATTAGTGTTTCGGTCAAAATTGAATTAAGTATACCAAGAAGTTTATTTTAACGCCCTCTTTCGGCCGATCTCGGATTTTTTTTGATATCTTGTTTCAAGGCGGAGTTAAACCCATATCTGTCTCTTTCACACACAAACGTTTCGGCAAAAGTTTTTACGAGACAGAGACAGATATCAGCATGCGTCAAGGACTAAGATCGTGAACATCACGTGTTTTAATAAAATACGGTCTCATTTCAAAATATGTCACCGGTATTAAATTTTTTCTTAATAGTTTATGGACCCATATCTTAATAATAAGTATTCTTTAGTTATATATTAAATAAAACACGGAATCATTTCAAAATGTGTCACCAGTATTAAATCAATGTAACTTTATCTTTTATATTAAACTGACGCATCTTGAGGAACAATTTTTTTAACCGACAAATTAATAGAAAAAAATCTAAATTTCTTTAAAATTATATTCAAACATTAATACTCACTTTATCAACTATCCCTACAATACATTATTTCATTATATAAAGCTATTTTCTTTGAGTAATAAGCCATTTTGTAAGCTAAGTCAGGTTTGCTAAATAGTTTTTTGCGATTTCCCGAAAAACTATTTTTTTGAGTTATGTCATTAATGATTAAGCATGCGATGTGTATTTTTTATTAAACATTTTATCACTCTTTTAATTTGTTTTTCTGAACTCTTACATTAGTTAGTTGTGAAACTTGCACACACTTTTAAAACCAGCTGCCTTAGTTTGAATTTTAAAAAGTACTCGATCGAGTTATGAGAAACGTATATTGTAACTAAATTTTGCCGGCTACTTTGCCTGCGTGAAAACAGGAAACTATTCCAAACGAACGTTCTATCGTGATCAAAATGTATCTTATGTTTTAATAAATCTCTTTATTAAGGCACCAAGTCCCAATAGATAAAATACACAAGTTTATATAAAAATATTTGACAATCACTCCAATTCTAAAATACAATAATCATCAAATTCATTTTCATCAGTTAACAATAAATAAAGAAATCAGTAAATTACAAATAATAAATAAAATTCAATACATAATCATTATAATACAAAAACAAATTCAAAAAAAATTCATAAAACTAGAAAAAAGATACTCTAGAATTCAATATACGAATAAAATCATTAAAATACAATAATAAATATATTAATCAGTAAACAAAATTAAACTTTAAAAAAATTAAAAAATAGTTATAATCCTGGTCATGGTTTTCCCTTGGGTCAAGTTTATTTAATCATATCTGATCCATTTTTGCGTGATTGACACAAATATATGCTTAAAATATCAGCGGTAGTGTCATTATTATTGGGCACGCCACTATTGCGGCGGTAAGGCCCCTCTTTGAGGAGTGGCTGGAGAGGCGCCACGGCGTCCTCACCTTCCGCCTGACGCAGGTACTTACCGGACACGGCTGTTTCGGGAGGTACCTGTTTCGGATTAAGCGGGAGGACACGCCCGGGTGTCAGCACTGTGAGGATCGCCCGGAGGACACGGTGGAGCATACGGTGGAGGTCTGCCCTGCTTGGGCTGAGCACCGCCGTGTCCTCGTCGAGGCGATCGGCGGCGGCAACCTCTCGCGTCCGGCCCTGGTTGAATCCATGGTCCGGAGCGAGGAGGCTTGGGAAGCGGTCACCTCCTTCTGCGAAGCAGTAATGCTAGCGAAGGAGGAGGCGGGCCGCGCGAGGGAAAGGCAAGGCCTTCGCCCCAACCGCCGCTACAGGAGAAGACGCCCCGGGCGTCGGGAGTCGCAGGGCGATCCCCGGCCACCGTAGGCGCGGGCCTGCGGACGGCGAGCGTTGGGTGGCTCGCTGTCCGATCACCACCAGGCCCGGGTCGATGGCGCGTTGTGTTTCACGCGCGCCTCAAAGAGATGTCAGCATAGAAGACGGGGCCAGAGCCTGCCAGGGTTGCGGAATTTGTTCGAAAGAGTCACCGCGGCCCTGGAACGCAAAGGGCTTTAGAAGGAACACGGATGGGTTTTAGTCAGTAAAAGTCTGACATGCTCTTCCGCTCAACCCAGAGCGGAAGAAGTCATTTGATGTGTCGGCAGCTGTGGGAAGGCTTATCAGGCTGCATGTTACCTGAATATCTTTAATTTAATAATTTATTTCATTTATTTTGAATTTTATTTTATTTCAAATATTTCATTTCCATTTTATTTTCAATGATATAGGTATTCAATTTATTTAAATTAATATTTATTTTCAAAGATTTATTTCTTCTTAATGTTAATTTAATACCTACATTAATTCACCTCCTCATTACTAACATAATTTTAAGATAATGTTATACTAACAAAATATGGACATTTCAATAGTCTGAAATGAACGATTTTTTTATTATTTTTATTATCAGTTTTTCAAAATTATTTCTAGATAAAACTGTCATAAATAAAAAAAAACCTAGGTACCTAATTAAATGTTTCCGAATGCAAAAGCTCGAAAATTCAATCTTTTCAAAAATAGCGTTATCAACCAAAACCTACTTTTGCAAAAACTTTTCCAATAAGCTACTAAACAAAAACATAAATATTTCACCTCATGACCTCCACACCGTAAGCTGCAGAAAATAGGTTAGTATGACGGCCGGAGCCATTGGACCAGTAACCTATCAGAACTTGCAGTCACAAAATTTAAATCCAATACATTATGCAACAAGTTAGCGTCCAAGCGGCGGGTCCATTGTACGGTGGGTTCTCTGAGTACTTGATGAACTTGATGTAGCTACCTACTTGTAACACTGCGTAGATTTAACACGCCTGGTGTGGCCATACGTTCTGTACTTGTGTTGGGAGTTTAACAACTTATTCATGTTGAATGAAACATCGAGCACATGTCAGTAATTCGGAAAAGAAGAAACTGGCCAAGTAGAACTTGCACCATTAGGGTTCCGTACAATAAGCCGAAAACAACATGTTTCTTGAATGGGGGCCCCCTTTTATTTTTATTTTTATTTCATTTTTATTATTTGTTGTTATAGCGGCAAGAAAAATCATCTGCAAATGGAATGGAAGCATCTGTGAAAATTTCAACTGTCTAACTATCACGGTTCATGAGATACAGCCTGGTGACAGACGGACGGACAGTGGAGTCTCAGAAATAGGGTTCCGTTTTACCCTTTAGGTATGGAACCCTAAAAACTGAACTACAATGTTTACTCTCCCAGAAGAGACGCACAAAATAATAACTAATAATGATATAAGTAAAAACTTAGTAGATAAATACAAAATATAAAATGGTCAAGCCATATCAGGGACGGACATTACTCCTAGCTGCTATGTTTCCATAGTCCCTACATAGAAAGAACAAGAAAAAGTAAGCATTTTGATGGGACTATATATTAAGACTAGATTTATCATCGGCTTCACCCGCGTGAAAGTGTAAAACTCACCAGTATGAAATTATGAAATAGCATATCGGCCACAGTCAAACCAGATATGAACCAATTTGACTTCTAAATAGGGAAATGAATTCAAGACACGGATGGCTTCAAACGACAACGACATTGAGGCTATCAATGACTTTTTCTGCTTACCTACATTTTGCACAAAAAATATACATTATATATTTCAGTTCTTTCTTTAAGTACGTCTAAAATTCTTTTAAATATACCGCAAAAGAAACAAAGGATCGACTTTACTCGCTGTACTCCCTAGTGCATATTCCCAGACTATATTACACATATAATGTACTAGCTGTGAAAGAAAAGGGTAGATCCACAAAAGATTATTTCGATATGTCAGTGAGACAACCTTAAAATATTGGCAACGTAACTAGTTTGCGGACGGCGAGCGTTGGGTGGCTCGCTGTCCTATCACCTCCAGGCCCGGGTCGATGGCGCGTTGTGTTTCACGCGCGCCTCAAAGAGATGTCAGCATAGAAGACGGGCCAGAGCCTGCCAGGGTTGCGGAATTTATTCGAAAGAGTCACCGCGGCCCTGGAACGTAAAGGGCTTTCGAAGGAACACGGATGGGTTTTAGTCAGTAAGAGTCTGACACGCCCTTCTGTTCCACCCAGAGCGGAAGAAGTCATTTGATGATTTACCATCCTTAAAAAAAACGTACCTAGTTGTTCTTTTGTCACGTAAAACAAAAGAAGACGATACAGTGTGTTGAAAATTACGCGTGGCTAGTGGATAAACTTTTTAGCCGATGTCACAATTCCACACTACTGAACTTTGATGCGTTTTCCTTTGTTTTTTTTTTAAATGATAAAGATAAATGATATTGTTCAATTAAATTAAAAGTACCAGGATGACCGAGCTTTGCTCGTTTTTTTTTTGGTAAACGTTTTCTAAAAATGAAACCTAGCTAGATCGATTTATCGCCCCCGAAACCCCCTGCATACTTCTGATTCTATATTGATCTGATTCAGATTTTATATATATGTCACCGAAAAATTGCAGACTCCGTAAGATTGTATTGTCTTTATTGCTTAATTTCTTGATATATTTTGAAAAAATTGCTTTGTATGCAATAAATCCCATCCAAATTCAATAGTTTCCAATATATCCGTGTCTTATTAAGAAGAAATAGTTTACAATTTTACGTGATATTTTACAATTTTACGGAGTTTGCCATTTTCTGGTGACACATACATATTATATAAAAAAAAAAATTATATGTATGATGTGATAGGTGTACAACGAAAAATATTTTTATTTGTTGTACACCTATCACAGTGTAGTCTTTTTAACCCAAAGGTTGTCTGGCCGAAAATGCCTTGCAGCATTAAGTCCATTCCACCCATGTATTGTACATAAAGTTTAAATAAATATATGTGAGAATTACTCGTTTAAAGGTACTAGATAAACTCATTCCAGTTAATATTGTATAACAGAACTCATGGTCATTCTAGTCCTAAAGTCTCCCGCTTCACTTGTGGAGTCGTTAAAGCGGACTAAAGGATGAGAGCACTGGCTGCCCCGACCTGCTGTCTGCTGCTACTCTAATAATAACACTCCCAAATAGCATTCTATCTGACGAGTGTGCTGACTGGTGAGATTTGCTTTTAGGTCGATGATTTGTGTGTATAGTTGGAGGAATTGTTTTGTCTTTTGCCCGCGACTTCGCATGCGCATAACCCATTTTTTCCGTTCCCGTAGAAATTTTGGGGCGAATTATACACCTAAACCTTCCTCGTGAATAACCCCATCCATTGGTGAAAACCGCATGAAAATCGGTGCAGTAGTTTTTGAGTTTATCGCAAACAGACAAACAGATGTGGTGTAGGACTTTGTTTTATAATATGTAGTGATTTTGTAAACTGTAATTGACGTTCAAAAAGGCAGAAATTGATGATGTTTTAATGGTCAGTTAAAATAAATGAATTGATTTTGACTGACGATCAAAATAAGCGCTGGGCCGTCGTACAGGTATGTATGTATTTGGGAAACCAGCGTTCAACTTTTATTTTATAGTTATAATCAATCGTGATTTTATTATATAGGACACATGGCAAAGTTTAAATCAAAAATGAAATGGTGTACAATAAAGTATATAATAAATAGTAATAAATAAATAAATATATTCTCATCTTCTTCTACAACCCGTATCTACCTAATGTAAAATTCAGGCTCCTTAACGCCTACTATGACGTGCCAATAATATTATGATTTCATTGTGAAAAATGAATAGTGCTATATGTAATTTATAGCTCCGTCTCCCTCCCATATCGGATTCACGGATGGGCTGGCTGTCAATTCATACAATCAAAATGGCACGTGATCACGGAGTGAGACGTCATTCCATCTTGATTATATGGATTGGCAGCTCACCTCGTGATCACTTCACCTAAGCCTTCACTTCGATATGTTAACAGAATCGACCGGCTGGCCTGACCGGGCTGTAGAATGGGTCTGCTAATGGCCAGTAATTGTTTGGGGGCTTTTATCAGGCATCATTTTATATTGTTTAAATATTTATAACGCATAGTTTAATCGACGCACACGACCACAAAATCGAAGAGGCATTAAGCTTTGTATTAATTGCCATGCCCGCCAAAATTAGTTTTAATCCTTGTGGAAATCGCATCATTAAATATTTATGCCAATATTTAAATGCTGTAACAACAAATAGTTTTATCTTTAAATAATCCCGTTTAACAAGCTCCATCCGTTTAAAACAATCATTTTAATTCGAGTTAAACTGTCAGAACGGCAACGCCCGCCGCTTACCGTATAATTACTGAATTAACATTTTTTCAATAACCTAATGCAATGCGAGGTTGCCAGCTCTCTATCTTTTTCTCATTAGTTGGTATGCATTTGGGGACTTCAGTGATTTTTTTTTTCACTTGCTCTCAATTATTCGAAGGCCACACGCCTTCATGGCTACATTATGAACTGTATACATTGTGAAACTATATACGTTGTGAACCTAATTATAAAGCTGAAGGCATAGCTTTCCACTGACAGCTAAGCCTTCAGCTTCATAATTAGGTTCGAATCAGAGGGATAAGTAATCAAAGTCAAAGTCAAAGTCAAAAATGTATGGTAACTGCGACTTTTTTGTTAGATTGCGATCAGTCGCAAAAGTCGAACGTTGCTTAAAAATACTTTTTTTTTTAAAACAACCGGCTTCCTAATTACAAAAAAATATTGTAAAGTATAAAATAACTTTTATTGTAGAAGTCGGCGTTTTTTTTTATATTTAAGGTTTTTTATTTTTCACTTTTTAGTGGTACCCCCCCCCACGCTACTCCAATTATATGGAGGGGGAACAATAATGGTTTGGGCCGGTATTTGGATCGATGGAAAAACCAATCTCATTTGGATCAGGTGCAACCTCAATGCTCAGATTTATGTGGAGAGGATTGTGACCATCCCTTTGCCTGATGCCGTTTGGGTGTTTAGTTTCGACTAATACTCGTCCACACACGGCTAGAGTAGTCACACGCACTCTTGCCGATGCTCGCATCAACGTTCTGCCGTGGCCTGTTCAATCGCCAGACCTCAACCTAATTGATCACGCATGGGATATGCTCCAAAGAAGAGCTCTGCCGAGTATAGATGTCGTGCATACCCACCCCACATTAACTTTTTAACTAGTTAGAAAGCAGGTGGGCGGCCATTCCTCAAAGTGATTTTGATGAACTTATTTGATTAACAAATTGCTGTGATTGTGGGATTCGTGTCAATGGTTGAAACACAGATTATATTTTTGTTTATCATTACAATAAAAATTTAATTGAAGACAATTTGCAAAAAATTGCATTTTTTTTTCATTTTTACAAAATTTAGGGATACGTTTTTTCTTTCATAATAATAAAGATTTTTTTATAAAAAAAATTGCTGCCGGCAACGGAATCACCCGCTGGTGGTAACACACTGCATACAATTTGTTGGTGACGCGACCGGTGGCCGCCACCAGTCGCGCCCCCATGGTGTCCTTGTGAGATAGGGCCCTTAAAGCGTACTAATTCCACTAAGTATATTGCCTCTATACCTACTAAATTCATACTTCATCAATTCTTAAACAGAAACCAATACTAACAGTTATTGATTGCGAACATTAATTAAACAGTACTCAATCATGAACAGCTACAATGTCTACATATTAAATGATCTAAGGGTTCCGTATATAAGCGATGAAATTTGACAAATGTTTAATCACTTGTTTACCTTTGTTGTTTATTGTTGCTCTGAATTATATTAATTGTGGCTTCGACCTCGTAATGGTCGAGAATTATCTGTACGGAACACACCCTTGGGATGAAAAGTAGCTTATGTGCTGTCCCGGACTATAATCTATCTATTACAAATTTCATCCTTATCTGTTCAGCTGTTCTGACATGATTGAGTAACAAACACCCATTTTTTTCATTAGTAGTATTATTAGTTATGATTTGAAATTAAATTTCCAGTGGATTAGACGGATCGAAAATTGATCAATAAGTTTTCTTTACATTTATTCGTATTCTAGAAGAATTCATATACAATTTAAAATAACTTAAAAAACCATAATTAGATAAAAGGTTTTTTTTTCTGTTCTATCCAAAATGATCGGTGTTTTTTTTTTATTGTCCGTTTGTTATGTAACCTGATTCTCCATCTGAGATAGGCTCAAGACGAAAAAACTTCTCAAAAATCAACAGTACAAATACGAAATTTAAATACAATATGTGATTATTAATTTCTTTCTAGAGAGTTACATGATAGCTTCCTACCTTGTTGCTATTCCACCAATTCGCACTAAACGTTTCCAAACGTCTTTCATAATGCGCACAGCAAAGGAGTGGAACTCTCTGCCTACGTCTGTATTTCCGAACGCATACAACCCTAATCTCTTCAAAATTAGAGTGAACAGGCTTCTTCTGGGTAAGCTCGCTTCATCTTCGACTTTGTCTCTGTCATCTATGACCTAGACTAGAGTCAAGAACAAACCCATATTAAATAAAAAAAACTTGTATTTTAAAAAAGATTTTACCATAAACTATTTTGCAAATGAATATTCGTTAACTGCAGTGAATTCGCTATTCCCACACTAAATTGCAGTAACGATAGGGTCCACTTTTCTAGTTCCTTCAACTCCATCGTTCCATCTAAAGTAGGTACGTAAGTCCCATTGGAGTTGGACAACTTAGGTTTCAAACTAATCTTGTGCTCAAAGAAGGCTTTCAGCGTACAGGTGGTAGTGCCAATCTCAATGATACGAGCCCTGAGAGAGCTTTATATTTAGGTGACAGGTACCTCGGCACTGAGAGACAATCGTAGACTCTGGACAAAGTGACGTTTTATCAGCGTTAAGGATTGTTAAAAATTTAAATCATAAGGTTTTGACCTCTTTTTTGAATAGGGCATGTCAATCTCATCAATTTTGGATAACTTGGCAATAGCCATCGCTAATAGACAGTCGTTAGTTCAGGTGCCCGTGATAGATTTTTGAAATAGTTACAGTTACGTGACGCATGCGTAAGTCAGCGTAATTTACACTACCTAAAAGAGTAGGCTAGTATAACCCAGCGCTATCATTGTTGGTCAAACTGAGTAGTCAATTGTTACCCAGCGCAATGTATGCCGGCAAAATTGAGTAGGCTTGTGTTGCCCAGCGTAATGTGTGCTGGTCAAACTCAGTTACTGAGTATAACACAGCGTAATGTTTGTTGATCAAACTTGATAACCAAGTATAATTCAGCGAGATATATAATTCAAGAGAACCAAGGTTACCGACATAGCCCGAAGGATCGCCAAGTTGAAGTGGCAGTGGGCAGGGCATATTGTTCGCAGAACAGATGGTCGATGGAGCCGAAAAGTTCTGGAGTGGGGCCGCGTACTGGATGACGCAGCGTTGGAAGGCCTCCCACAAGGTGGACCGATGACCTGGTGAGGGTCGCGGGTAGCCGGATGGATGGATGCGAGACGCACAGGACCGGTTGTTGTAGCGATGCATGGGGGTGGCCTATGTCCAGCAGTAGACGTCTTTCCGCTGATATGATGATGATGATGATGATAATTCAGCGTAATATATGCTGGTCCAACTGAGTGACCGAATGTAACTCTGCGTAATTTACGTCAGACTAAGTAACCAGATATAACCCAACGTAATATATGTTGGTCAAACTATGTAGCCGAATGTAACTCAGCGTAATTTACGTCAGACTAAGTAACCAGATGTAACCCAACGTAATGTATGTTGGTCAAACTATGTAGCCGAATGTAACTCAGCGTAATTTACTTCAGGCTATCTAAGTATCCGAATGTAACCCAGCGTAATGTATGCTGGTCAAACTGAGTAACCAATTATAACAAAGCTAAATGTATGCTAATCAAGCTGTGTAGCCGAGTATAACCCAGCGTCCCAGGGATGTGCCATAACAGGCATTGCACAGTGGGGGTTCCGGAGTGGTCTTTTAAGAGGTACCGGGGCCCCTTCAATGTGCTGATGGTGATCACCGGGGTGGTTTTAGTGACGTCAAAAGCCCACACTCCCTGGTCTTTTTCCCCAAAAGTCCAGGCGCCTTTTGAAGGATTCCCCCCGAAAACAAAAAAAAACCAGCGCAATTTTATTTTTATTCGCACTATCAAGAAGAATTGTGCCTCTAGCTCATTTTACGAGTTCGTGCAATTGTTGTAACGAAAAAATTGATTTATAAACTCGTCCTTACTTTTATTAAATTTTCAATTCATTCCATTAAAGAGATTAACTAAAGTTAAGGCATTCAATAAATGTCACTCAAGTCAATGCGAACAAAATAAAGACATTAAACTTTAAGTTAATTTAGTTTAAAAAAATACCCATCTTCAATTGTTATTCTTATTCCACATAACAATTGCAGCAAGTGCCCACTTTGTCTGCTTGAAATAACAGTAGAATTAAATGTTTTATTATTTATACGAACTAGAATAAAATTCTGTTACAACTCTCTTTGTGATAAAGGTCAGAAACCTCTTTGCAGTTTTTTTATAATTTTTGTTGCTCGTTTTTTGTCCGTTATGTAGGTAGATACGTTTTCCTGCTTAATGGATTTTTTTCGTTGTATTAGTGTAAAAAGGGTACAAAGGGTTAGCATTGTTAAGGATATCACTGTTTTTGCATTAGTGCTTTAAGGCTTATTTTTCTGTGCCTACCCTGAAAATGCTTACACCTTTTATATAAATTAAATATTAACTTTTTTTTTGCACGAACCGTGCATTTTTTTCGGGTATAAGTAGTCTATTGCAGTTAACAACAGGTAAAGTATGGACTCCGTTAACCGTAAACTCCCATTCGGTCTATTGTGCGTTGAATTCTTGGCTTGCATAGCCAGCCTAGCTCCGCCCAGAAACACAGAAGCGGCTTCACATCACAGGCTTCGCAGAGCAACCTCATTTTTCAGGATATTTGTGCACATTGAGAAGTCCCACGTACAGACTTCATCACCCAGAATGACGTAAGCAGCTGATATGTTGGTTCCAAAAGAGCCTCTGCAGAGTGGGCTTTCTGTGATGAAAATATTTTTTGTTAAGTTTTTTTCAGTGGTACCTATTAAATATTAGTTCCGCTGAAAATGTTACAATGAGGTTTCATGTTTGAATCTAATTGATATTCCAAGTAACACTTTTATTCCATCTCAGTTCTTATGTCTTTTAAAGACTCAGACTTATAAATACGAAATATAGACGATTACGTCTCTTTGTGATACAAGTCAGAAAAATTGAGTTGTACTAATAAACTGTGACACACAAAGTCCTTGTAACAGATTCACCACATAACCCATTCTTACTTCGTATACTTATAAATACATTATATAGACGATAACGTCTCTTTGTGATACAAGTCAGAAAAATAGAGTTGTACTAATAAACTGTGACATACAAAGTCCATGTAACAAATTCACCACATAACCCATTCTTACTTCGTATACTTATAAATACGTAATATAGACGATAACGTCTCTTTGTGATACAAGTCAGAAAAATAGAGTTGTACTAATAAACTGTGACATACAAAGTCCATGTAACAAATTCACCACATAACCCATTCTTACTTCGTATACTTATAAATACGTAATATAGACGATAACGTCTCTTTGTGATACAAGTCAGAAAAATAGAGTTGTACTAATAAACTGTGACATACAAAGTCCTTGTAACAAATTCACCACATAACCCATTCCTACTTCATATTCCAAAAATTAATTCACGACATATTATCACATAGAAAACCCACTGATTTGCCAGTTTCCGGTCCTTTTAGACACAATAATATATTATTATTTCCCCCATGCCCTTGAAAGCTTCTGTTGGTCAACCCCGCCCTGTATTTCGTGGGGTTAGTACGTCGTGCGTGTTCATACAAAATATTAGCCGGTATATAACTGGCACGCGAAGTGGCGGCTACTGGGGCATTGAAGATTAAGTACGTGGCACTTTGGTACGACAACACTAGTTCTCACGATACTGACTTATTTTACTATTGTATGGTTGTCGTTTAGTTTCTGTTTGTGGCCTTGCAGCTTATGCCTGTTATAAACAGTTAGCCTTGGTTTTTTTTTTAATATTTTCCAGTCAGATTTCTTCCTTTATTTTACTTGTGTCGGTCTACTGCTGTCTTAGGTCACTTTTTAGGGTTCCGTACCCAAAGGGGACCCTTTTACTAAGCCTCCGCTGTCCGTCCGTCCATCCGTCTATCTGTCAACGGGCTGTATCTCAAGAACCGTACCTAATAGGTTGACAGTTGAAATTTTCACAGTGTGTATTTCTATTAGAACAAATAATATAAATTAAATTAAATATTGAGGGGACTTCCATACAAGAAACGTGTTTTTTTCGGTTTTGGTACGTAACACTTTGTGTGAGAGTTCGACTCGCACTTGGCCGGTTTTTTATAGGATCCGTTCAAGTTCATTCCGTTTTTCATGTGTGATAGCAGAATGCGCGTAGTAGCAGTATATTGCGTAGAAATTAACCACGTCTTGGTTAAAAGTCGAAGACTATGGATACAATAAACTTCTGACTATTCCATCAAGGAATACAGGCGAGGTGATATGACGTCATTTAATCTTAAATTAATCGTTTTTGATGGACTTTGCAAAAAGGTTTTACAAAACGTATTTCAACAAAAACTTTATGTATTTTAAAGTATTTAATCTGCTGCTTCGTTTGATAAGTCTCAAGTGTTAATTATACTTGAATGAAATTCTCCAGGACTGAAATAAACAAATAAATTTGAAAAAGAAATCATGACAATAATGTTGTCAATCATTTCTTTTTTCCAAAAGAATGAAAATAATTTATTCTGATGAGGGTTTGACAACTCGTTTCACAGTTTTATCGGTACGCGAAATCGAAAGGAAGGATTGTGAAATATACGTACTGTGTATTTTATATGTTACATAGAGCCCTGTATTTAAACTATGTACCTACTTTGTTGTCAGCTCCAAAACTGATTGAATTTTGAATTCGATTTTTTTTACGATCTGCCAAATAAAAATAATATTCTTATGAATCTCTCTTTGTACTCTAAAAACGATGCCTGACATCCACACCTTTTTGTATGGATGGGAAATCATCAAATTACTTCTTTACTTAAACCAAATAAAACCCATCCGTGTTCCTTCTAAAGCCCTTTGCGTTCCAGGGCCGCGGTGACTCTTGAGCACAAATTGCGCAACCCTGGGTTGCTGTACGTCTAAATGGTCCGATGATGATATTACCTAGTTTCATTCCAGGAGTAAAACAAGTATTACACAACATTCCTGTGCTTGACTTTATCTTGCCTATCAAAATAACGATTAAAAATAAAATAATAAACTTGGCTTGGATTAAACTGCCGGGGTTTCATCCAAACTGGAAAATTTCGCATTTTTTTTTAAGGATGGGAATTCATCAAATGACTCCTACCGCTCTGGGAGGAGCGGAAGGAAGTGTCAGACTCTTACTGACTACAACCCATCCGTGTTCCTCCAAATGCCCTTTGCGTTCCAAGGCCGCGGTGACTTTTTCGAACAAATTCAGCAACCCTGGCAGGAAGACGCATGGACTCGTGAAAGATGAGAGAAGTAAATTGCTGAGGAGTTTGTTGGGCCACTTCTTCTTCCCAGCTTAAACACTAGGAAGTGGTGACGGACGGGCATTCTGGGGGACTGTCTTTATGTAGAACTTTGACGTTCAAAAACTGCTGGCACTAATTTGAATAAATAACTTTTGATTTTGAATTTGATTTTGAAATAAAGGGAGGCATTTGCCTCCATAGGGAGAGAGCGCAGGCTAACAAAAATAAAAGTTTTCTTAACAAAATACGTCCAAAAATATTTATTTCAATATCTGTATTTGGATAAAACAGCCCAACTTCGCAACAATATAATTAACATTTTAGCATCAGTTACAAAATTTGTTAGTTGATTTCTCTCAATTATTTACTGACTGCCTTGTTTCAGGGGTAATATCAAAACTTGTCTGAAGCAGCTAAAGGGAAAATTATTATGAAAGTGACAAAGGCAGGGAAAACCAACAAGTTAACTCTTAACGGTTTAACGGACCCACTTCCGTACTTAATTACTAACTTCACAACTGTTTTTAGACGTTTTTGCTTTCTGTTACAAACTTCAGGGGAGTTGACCTAAATTAAGTAATTATAATTTTATTTAAAATTCCGAAAACTTCGCCAGCGCGGGTATTTCGTGATTGTGTTGTTTACCATAGCATGATATTGCTTGCAGAAAAAAAACCGTTTTTTGGTGGTAGTAGGTACCTACCTATTATTTTTAGATTACTTTCTGACGCTGATTGTACAATTGCAAAAAAAAATTAAATGAGCTTTTTAAAATTTGGTGTACTATAAAGCACGCTGTCTAGACAGGTCCACTTAAATCTGTTGCCCGCGACTTTGTACGCACATAACCCGATTTTTCACGTTCTTGTGTAGCCTATAAAATTCCTCATGAATGTGTCTGTCAAAAAAAACAATCAATCAAAAGTCATTTATTCAAACGAGGCTGAGTGCCAGCACTTTTTGAACGTCAAAGTTCTACATAAAGACAGTCCCCCAAAACGCCCGCCCGTCACCACTTCCTAGTGTTATAGCTGGGAAGAAGAAGTGGCGCAACAAACTCCCCAGCAAAAATACAAAAATATTTAAAAATAATTTTCCGAATCCGGGTAGTTCCAGAGATTAGCGCGTTCAAACAAACAAACTCTTCAGCTTTCTTATATTAGTATAGATTTCAAGTTCACAAAAAAATTACATTGCAATGTACTGTGATGTATGCATCACTTATAAAGTATGATATGACACATGATCTGCCGCTATAGCTAATTTTCAGCTCGTCATACTGATATCACACAACATATCTGTAAAGTCTTAAATATTTTTCAACGAATCTATTGACACATTGGCTTACCGCTCGACTTTACTTGCTAGATCCCGCTCAAAACAAATATTTGTATGCCCTACAGACTCCAGTCTGGTTGCTTGTTTACTTGACATATAAATGCTGGCAATGCACCCACTATACAGAAGGCAGTTTTGTTACACATAATAATAATAATAAACTTTATTGACTGCCCAACATGGCTATTTTAATTTGCGAATTTTTGTGTAGTACCTAGCCCCTAGTCTAGGTTTAAACCTGGTTGATGGCATTATAAGTAACACCTGAAATATAACTTATATCAGTTGTATCGAAGACTGTTAGGTTTAAGTTATGGTACCTAGACACCATATTACTGTGAAATAATGGTCATTGACCCACATTGACTTTCTTAATATAAAGAAACAGAAATAAAGACCTAAAGTTGTCCTGAATCGACTTCTATCGTGATCCTTTACATTTTCTACCAAAAAAAAAACGGTTCATAATTTATTTTCGGGTACAAGAGATATTAGAGAAAGGTCTATGAACTTTAGAGTAAGTTTGTTTGGCGCCGACCATGTTAATCTTTTAGTGTATTAGTTATACCTCTGCCTGACCGTCAGGAGAGAACTGGTGCCGTGTTGTTATGCTATAAACATTGTTTAAAATAAGCGCGTGTTTTTTAAAGAAGAAGAGAAAATGCCAGCGTGACAAGAAGATTAATAGCATAGTCATCTTCTCTGTTCGCGCCCGTGATTTACGCGGCGTGAAAATAAATAAAGTTCATTTTTTATTTTTAGTAGTACACTTTCTTACTGACTGGTACTAAAATGTTTATTTATGTTTTTAGCTTTATGGAGCATATCTTCCGGGTTTATGAAGTAAAACCTATTTTTACGAACTTGTATTTTTAGTTAATAAATTCTCAACCTACTTGGGTTTGAAGATAAGCTGATTAACTTCGCTTTGGTGACTTTGCGTGTAGGCAAAAAGTGTGACACAGTTTTTAAATGGCTATGAAAAGCTGTGATTCTGGTTATATTTATGTAACGTTATAAAATATGCTAGAGTACTGCGTCATGCATCAAGGCAATATTAAAAAAAAAACTAGCCAAGTGCGTGTCGGACCACGCACAGTGTAGGGTTCCGTAGTTACCCGTCTCCTAAATCATATCGGAAAAATGGAAAAAAGTACTGAACTATTATTACATTAAAAAGTTACAAATGCACTTGTTGTGTATGGGGGAATGTTGTTTTGTGGCATTTAAATATTTGTTTTTCTTCTCTATTTTTCTTTCACTTGGTTTTAAATCATTTTCTATGGAATTATTAGGATTTTTTAACTTACCCAGTTCCATTTTACATGTTGACTGACTATTACTCATTAACTCGTTAAACCTAGGTGACGGTGATAGTTTTCCTTTTAAATTCGATATATATGCTACTACTATGATTCTTTTCACGTCTTCAAAAACAATCTTTTAACTGGAAAAGGTGTTCTCTTAAGGAACTTAATTCTACCAAAAATTAGCACTTTAAAGCTTAATATTTCGCAAAAGAATCCTTGGATGGATAAATGGCTTGAGCAAACCCTCAATATTTTTATAAATATTTTTCGATCTCGTTAGATAGTTCGAAAAATATTTAGAAAAATGTGGGGTGCCACATCATGAGGTAGACGTACACAATTAAAAGGGCCACCTTAACAAAAATGTATTTCAAGATGTCATCTCATCACTTTGTCGGCGTGATTAAACCAAATTTCAACTTTTTAGTGCAAAGCGTCTCTGAGCTAAACCGCGGACGGGCAGACAAACAAACAGACAGACGGACATGGCAAAACTATAAGGGTGGTATCTTGTTGACTACGGAACCCTAAAAAAGAGAGTAAAATTCAATTTATATAGCTGCCAGCCATTTTCAATCAGGGAAATGTCAATGTGATTACAGATTTCGCAGCGCCTACCAAAGACGCCTACTGTAAGGACTAGTTTCAGTTGACATGGGTTAAAATACCTGGAAGGATTTTGGGGAAGCTTTTGCCCGGCAAAAAAAAAAAAAAAAAAAAAAAAAAAAATCTTTATTTCAGACCAATTACAAAGTCCATAAATTGTTAGTGTGTTAGTAAATGATTATTCTTATATGCTATGTTAGTATTATTATTTTTAGTCCTTTAATTATTTACCTATAGCTGCCTCCACCCGCCTTTGGATGGGGCAGTCCGGTCTGCCAACAATCACTTTCAGGATGCCGTTACGAGTATTGAGCAAGCGTTGCAGTAG
>NDFZ01005032.1:181864-251909 GCA_002192655.3 Mamestra configurata
AGTGGTTAGTGACCCTGACTGCTAAACCGGAGGTCGTGGGTTCGATTCCCACCCAGGACAAATCTTTGTGTGATGAGCATGATCATTTGTTCTGTGTCTGGGTGTAATTTGTCTATAATATGTATGTATTTAGAAATATATAAGTATGTTTATCAGTTGTCTGGTTGCCATAGCACAGGCTCTGCCTAGTTTGGGATCGGATGACCGTGTGTGGGTTGTCCCAAGATATTATTATTAAGATATTATTTGTACCTATACACATGTATATTGGAAACCCCACATAAAAAACTTAGATCGGAAATTTCAAAATTTCCGTATGCTCTCCGTGATTTAACAAAAACTACCAATCTACAAACAGCGCTCACCACTCACTATACGTATGCTTATGCATGGTGAAGCTACGGAGTTACCCTTTGGGGAAATAGCACAGATGCATCTACACTATTTACTCTTCAAAAAAAAATAGTTAGAATCCTCGTAAACATTGATCAAACAGACAGCTGCAAACCTCATTTCCAAAATTATAATATTTTAACACTCCCCCGTATATACACTTCTCATCAAAAAAATCGAAACACTTTCGTTTTTATTGTTTTTGTCCTAATTTTGTACAAAAGAGAATTAATTCCATGAAAAAAAAAACATTATTGTGTAGCTGGCAGTTTGGTCATTACAGTAAGAAGAAAAAAATCAAAATTCGAAATTAGAATTTCATTTGTTTATCCTATAAATGAAATTAATCACTGTTTTGAGACAAATGTGTATTTAGGGTTGGAGTACGTTTCTCGTTTAAAAACTAAAATTAGCGCTTGTCTTTAAACTTTTTGTTTCTTATTTCATTTACTGTGACTTTGGGACGTCTGAAAAAACTTTTTTTTCTAAAACATATGGATACTTCGCCCGCAGAAGCCGCCCAAGTGGTGGCATTGCTGGATTCTGGACTTAGTCAGCGTGTTGTGGCTGCAAGATTGCATCTAAGCTTATCATCTGTTCATAGAGTCTACAAACGCTATCGGGAGACTGGTTCGTTCACGCGCCGTTCAGGATCTGGCAGGAATCGGGTCACTTCTGAGCGAGATGATCGATTTATTGTAACAACCTCTTTACGAAATCGACGCCTTAACGCTTTTCAACTGCAGCAGCAGCTTCGCGTTGTACGAAGAGTAGCTGTAAGTGACTCTACAATAAGAAGAAGGTTGAAGGAACGCGGATTGGCACCGCATAAGCCAGCGAATGGGCCGAAATTAACTGCAGACCATCGAAGAGCGCGCCTTAACTTTGCACGCGAGCACCTAACTTGGTCATACCTTCAGTGGAGCAAAGTACTGTTTTCTGATGAGTGTAAAATTATGCTGTATGGTAACGACGGAAGGAACAAGGTCTACAGAAGAGATGGAGAACGCTTTGCACAATGCTGCATTGAAGAAAAGGTCAGCTATGGTGGCGGTTCGTGGACGGTTTGGGGAGGAATCAGCGCCGACGGTAAGACAGAACTTGCCTTTGTATCTGGGCCACGGCTGCCTGCACTAAACTCTCATCGGTACATCGAACAGTGTCTTGAACCTCATGTGATGCCCTATGCACATTTTATTGGCAACGACTTCATATTCATGCACGACAATGCTAGAGCTCACACCGCGGGCGTCGTACGAGATTATCTTACCGAAGTCGGTATCTCCATTATGGTATGGCCAGCAAGAAGCCCGGACATGAATCCCATTGAACATCTATGGGATGAATTAAAGAGACGAATTCGAGCAAGAGATCCAGCCCCAGAAACACTTAGCCAGCTGCAAAATGCAATCCAAGAGGAATGGGATAATATACCACAACATGTGATCGTGACTCTCATCCGATCGATGAAGAACCGTATGGAAGCAGTAATAAGAGCTCGCGGAGGGAATACAAGTTATTAAATAAACGTTTCTTACATTTTTTTTCATTTACGCGTGTTGTTTTACCCATTTCCTTCATATTCCATACAGGGTAAAAATTACTCATTATACAAAATACGAAACCTATGAAGACTTAATTTGAATTTAGAACATTAACATTAGGATTTAAAAACCTCATACTACTCACTATTAAATGACATTTTACATTTATTCCTAAATATACACATTTTTCTGATAATCCTTATCAAATCATAAACTGCGAGGTGTTTCGATTTTTTTGATGAGAAGTTTACATATTAGGAACCTGCAAATTTGTTCGTAAATACCAGGAATTTTATACAAAGCGCGAGGCGACATACAATCACGTTACAAACTCCGACACAAATCAAGCCTAAACATTCCAAATTCTCAACTAAAAAAAAATACATTCAACAAGTCCGTATGTGATATCCATAAAAATATATAACAAACAACCTGAACTAATAAAATTTTTAATTGGATTTACTTTAAATATAAGTTTAGCTTAAATATAAATAATAAGCTTAAATATAAGAGAGCAATGCTCGGGATTTCTCTGGTGGATAGAATTCGCAACGAAGTCATTCGCCAGAGAACTAAAGTCACCGACATTGCGCGTAGAATGAGCATGCTGAAGTGGAAGTGGGCCGGCCATGTCTGTAGACGGACAGACGGTCGATGGAGCAGACATGTGGTAGAGTGGAGACCGCGTATGGGCAAACGTAGTGTGGGACGCCCTGCGGCACGATGGATCGATGATTTGAACAAGGTGGCTGGCAGCGGATGGATGCGGACCGCTCAGGACCGGGATGGTTGGCGATCTTTGGGGGAGGCTTACGTTCAGCAGTGGACGGCAATTGGCTGATATGATAAGTTTAGCTATTTAAAGCTTCCTCGCTCCAACATATACTTATTTTTTGCTGACCCGACAGGGTCCATAATGACCACAATTTCATTTTTAAATTTACCACCTAAATACACATTGTGGTTTTATTCCGGGAGTATATTCCCTTGGGATAGTATTCAATACTCACGCGGGCGGAGCAGCGGGAAAAAGCTAGTTAAAAATAAACTTCCCAATTAGGTACATAAAACATCAAAAACACTCAAACTATGTCAAGGATAGTGACTACTATTCTGACGAAATATTCCAAGCAGTCTGTTGCAGTTAGTGACATCAAATCTGTTATGAAAGTCAAAACATTCGTATGAACTAGTATTGCCAGTGTTCTGATTTATTTTCGTATCGTCGTCTCCACCTTGTATATATTTATTATCATCAAGTAGTTACGTTCATATGTATATTACTACTTAATCACCACTTTTCTAGGCCAATTGGTTATTACGATTACACAGTATTGCTATTAAAATGCTATTAAACGAAATGGACTTTTCGTAATCGAATTGAAAGATTAAAGTCCTCATACGAAATAATAATGATTTTCCTGAAAGCCGACGCCAACGAAGTTAAAAACATAATTTTATTAAATTAACAGTTTTTTTTTTATAAAAGCTTTCCTGATATTCTGAATGAAATTATTGAGATAAACTTTGGGGTGCAATATTATAATTGGATGTTTTATAATTAAGCATACTACTTAGGCTTCAACCAACTTGTATGATGAATTGATGATAAATAACATTAAAATATGTTAAATTAAAAAGCTTTTGTTCAAGTAATAACTTCCGCTGGGGTCGATATCCAAGGTGAAGCAACGCTCTTTTTCTTTTTAAGGATGGGAAGTCATCAAATGACTCCTTCCGCTCTGGGTGGAGCGGAAGGGCGTGTCAGACTCTTACTGACTAAAACCCATCCGTGTTCCTTCTAAAGCCCCTTGCGTTCCAGGGCCGCGGTGACTCTTTCGAACAAATTCTGCAACCCTGGCATGCGCTTGCGGGCCCTGTCTCCTATGCTGATATGCGTAATAACCACGCCATCGACTCGGGCCTGGTGGTGATCGGACAGCGAGCCACCCAACGCTCGCCGTCCGCAGGCCCGCGCTTACGGTAGCCGGGATCCCCCTGCGATTCCCTACACCCTGGGCGTCTTCCTCTGAGCGGCGGTTGGGGCGAAGGCCTTGTATTTCTCTAGCAATGAGCAATCATTAATTAAGTTTGAGGATGCGTGACTATTTACCATATACAGCAACTCATCATGTTGAGCCGTTGATTCCGGCTGTCATGAGATCTTTGTCAGTCACTACAGGTAGTCAGTACGCACCTGGCCTTTCTAAAGAGCATCACCAATAAGAACTGTGTATGTTCGTCAAGGGCGTCCTCTCCCATCTTATCCACCCACGTCTGCCTTGTAAATGCTTCCTTTTAGTCGCTTTTCATTCATCCACTCAACATGACCAAACAGTTTACGTATACGGAAGCGTAGAAGATGGCGTTTTGTAGTTTCTACCTACTCCAATAAAAAAAAAGGATTGATTTTGAGTACATGTCATCGGTTTATTGCAAACACCCTAATATTGTTGCTTTATATAATTTTTATTTATGAATATTAATGTGGATGGATGGACAGGGAGAAGGAGGCCAAAGAAAATATGGATGAATTTTACTAGGAGTGATATGAAAGAAAAGGGAGTTAGTGATAGCGTGACGGTTGACAGGATAGAATGGAAGAAAAAAACGTGTTGCGCCGACCCCAAGTAAAATGGGATAAGGGCAGGAAGATGATGATGATTTACTATTGATAGGCACGGTTTGATCACTATCTCACCTGATCGAAGCGATGATGTAGACGAAGATGGAGCACGCTTGCCTAAAAGTAACCTATTCACTCTTGACTTAAAGACTCACAGGTTGTAGTTATCAGGAAACACAGACTCTGGCTGGAAATTCCACTCCTTAGCTGTACGCACGCCCATAAATGTGTTCCCAAAACGTTTTGTGCGTGTGGGTGGGATGTCCACCATGCAACGGTGGCGCATAGCCGTACGTCTTGTGGTTTGGTGATGGAATGAGCTTGGCGGAATTAAGCTACGCAATTCCGTCGCACACTCCCCAAAATGCAACCGATAGAAAACCGACAGGCTAACAACTCGGCGTCGATGCTCAAGACTTTGGAGCTTCGACTCGACAAGCCTATCATTGCCGATGATCCTCTTGGCTCGTTTCTCAATTGACACAAGGGTATCAAGCTGGTATATTGATAGTATATAGTACATATGTTGTCAATTAACGTAAATAGTACATTTATAAAACGCAAAATACGCCATTCAAATTCGATAGTTTGAAATATATCCGTGTCTTATTCAAAAGATATAGTTTCTAATCAAGTGAGATGTATTATAAACATACAGTGTATACAATAACCTGGTAATATACCTAATATAAATATATATTCAATGCGTTTATAAATAAAACAAGCTGGCTGGCAACCTTTCGTGTTATTAATTTAGGTTACAAAACTCGCCAGTCAAACTATTGGCACTGCGGTATTCATTGGCAGCATTGTATTTTATGTTAGTACTAAATATATCCATTTTGAACAGTTGGTATTCCAGTTAGGATATATTTTTAGAGTGACCGATCAAAAACCAATAGGTAAGCTGTTCTTTTTGTTACGCTTTTTTGAACACTAGCTTGAAATTCGACGCAGGTTCGAAAGCTATTTCGGTCCAAAAACAATGGTTAAATTGGCGAAATACACTTTTTTGTGAAAATGATAAAGAAAATGATATTTCATTTTTGTGAATAAATCTAAACTTTTAAATAACCTCTATAAGTTGGTTTGTTTATTTGTTTGAACGCGTTAATCTTTGGAAGTACCAGTCAAAATTATTTTTATATATGATAGCCACATTCATGAGGAAGGCTTTAGGCTCTAAACGAAAACGGAAAAAAAATACGGGAACCGGAAAAAAACAGGATATGCGCTCACGAAGTCGCGGGCGAAGTCCTAGTTTTACTATAATTCTAATACTCGGTTCACACATAATATTTATTTGAATTGGATACTATATTAATATTTTTGTATAATACTCATCTCCTCATAAACCTCAATAGCTAGACAGTAGACATTTTCACAGATGATGTATTTCTGTTGCCGCCATAACAACAAAGAAACAGGTTTTTTCGGCTTATGGTACGGAACCCTTGTTTTACAAACATAACATATATATTGATAGAATTTTTTATCCTGGTATTTCATTAACGTGGGGTAGGTGACATTCACGCGAGCGAAGTCGCTGGAAAAGCTACTTATCATTTGAATATTACAGAAGAATAAAATGAACGTGAAACTTAGGGTGTTACTACACCAATCGATCGATCGCCGATCGATGTTGATCGATTTGTGTAGTAAACTATCGATCGACGTCGACTTATCCATTCTACCGTCGATGGATGGCAGGCCCTTAGTAAAACAGCAACAATACTTATTATAAATGCGAAAGTTAGTCTGTTTATTACCTCTTCACGAATGAACGGATTTCTGTAAAACTGGATCATATTGTCACACGATTAGATTATGTTCTAGTATAGTTCCCGTGGGATAACTTTCGACAAGGACACAATTCCATAATCTAAGCTACATAAGTACATACCCACGACTTTAATACGTCAACATAAGCCCAGCGATACATCATACAAATGTTAGCAGAACGTATATTTTTATTCGTAAATTACACTCGTGTGTAACCGCCTTGTTCAGTATAACATGATATTTATGTAGCGAGACGGGCAAACGTTATTTTCTACTAATAAAGCGTTGAAAAAAGTGCTTCGTTTCTTTTTCTTGTGAATAAAGATGTTTTTTATTTTATATTCTCCTTCTTAGTTTTAGAAGTTAGTGAACGAAGTCTATACAATTTTTTTTGCTTTAAAATGAGAACATGGATTAATTGAACTGACTTATTTTTTAAATCAAACCATGTTCTTGCTTCATTTTGCGTATATTTTTATTGTGCCTATAGCTAAGTTGTGGAATTGACTGCTGGAGTTTCTTTAAGGCAAGAGGAATAGCTTACATGTAGGCAAGCGTGCTTCTTCGTCGACCACATCAGAAAGATCTCATCGGCCTATCTTATCATATCCAATTAGTTGCTTTAATTTACCAATGAAACGTTATTTCACATAAAATTGTTTCTGTTCGTATTTTCAACCATCACATAATTATCATCATCTGCCTGTTCCCAAATATATTGGGGTCGGCTTACGGCAACTTTTAACGAAAAAAAATGAAAACAAATTGCACTATTTTCCTTAGTAGGCTATTGGGAGCCGTGGCCCGGTACTTCCGGCTCATATTAAAACAGTTATCGTACAATCTTAACTGCCCTATACTCGAAACTATAGCGTCCGCTGAAAATGATATACTTACCTACAATCTACACACAAAAACCAACCCTAACTGTTAAGTTAAAGGTTGAAATTCCAACACAAACACCACAACACAGAAATACCCTATTATTTCTCATTATTAATTTGATAAGAAAAATTTCCCGTATGTGAATGGAATTTTCAACTCTATACTTAGCGGAGTTAAGGGTAATTTCGTTTGACTATTTAAACCAGAGTGTTTCGTAATCGTCCGATACAGTACTGTATTTAAACGGTCGTTGAAAATATAGATAGACTTTTCATAGGCATCCCTTTGTCGTTTGGAACAATGAAAAACACTGGCCTCTTTTGGTTAAGCCAGCTGGTTACAACAAGGCCTAATGACAGGATGAACCGACCCCAATATGGAGACACTTCATTATCGGATGGTTTTTGTTTTTGTCACAAAGATGGGGAATATACGAGTACAATGCGGACGTTTGCCGAATGATATACGAATTCAATATTGTATTCATGTAACGATATGTCATTTTCCGAAGGTTAGGCACGTAAATGTGGGATAAACGATATGATTGATGCGTTAATAATGTACACCTACACAAGTGGGGCGTAGAATCAATAATATTCTAGATAGAAATAGACCATACCTATGAGTACTCAATAAACCGGGTGTTTGATACTAACAAAATGTATGTTGTCAGTCTACCATTACAATTTTATGAGATCATAAAAATATAAATGTCGGGCTTTGTCTAGAATGTTCCACAGTCCTCGTTTAGGTTTAAATACATGTTTAAATACATTTAGTTCACAAACGGGAAAATTTTTTGATATCACATAACATGGATAAATATAAAAAATAAAAAAAAAACATGTTTTCATTGAGGAAAAAACTGTAAGAAGCGAAATGTTAACTTTTGCTGAAGTCCAATTAAGAAGTTAATGAAGGTACTTAAAAATGTTGTTACATTCGGGATAAAAATAGGAATCAACTTTACCTATATGTTGTCATGATGTTATAATAAACAAAAGACAATCTAGCAACAAAAAGTGACCTTTCATCACCCCACACGAATTTAATACAAACCCTTTTACTTTTACAGCGTGATTATCCACCGAAAACCTGTATTTGTATTCACTCCAAAATCTTGCAAACAAAAATAAAACGGTAATGGCTCAGCGTAAAAAAGGCCGTGCTAATTCTCTGCCTACATTAGGACAAACAAAACCTTCATGCGTACATCACAGCCCCCCACAGGCTACGTAGCATCACGTACGAAAAAGGTATTTCACTCCGAAAAAGGCAAACATTAAAGTTTTGGTTGAGTGCCATCTCTGTCATTTTAACTGCTCTGTGGTTTTGTATACAATGTCGCCCGTCGCTGTACCTTTGTTGGGGACAGTTCGTAATTTGAAATTTGCGTGTGGACTCGTAAAGGGAATGTTTTTTTTTTTAGTTTTATGATGCGAGCACTTAGAACTCTTTGTTTTTAAACACGAGTGCCTTTTTTGTTGTATTTCTAAGTACAGTGGCGTACAAAGGAATTAATTTAAATTAAATACGTTTTGTCTACGTTTATTTTAGGTTTGTGTTTGTTTTTGTTTAAAGTAGCTTGTTTATTTTGCTTTTAATTATGTTAATTGGTTTTAGATTTTCAACTAAAAATAATACTTTAATCAAAGCTGAATTAGACACATTAAAAAGTTAAAATATTTTTTTTGAAACTGTTTTTTTTGTACAGCAGCAGAAACGTGGTGCTGCTGACTTAATAGCTTTTGACCTCTCTGTTTTTTTGTTTTCTTAATCCTAACTAATATTATTTTAAGCTTTCTCGCCTCAATCGCCGAACCAATTTTCATAAATTTAAATTTAGGGATTTAAACTGCTATAGGCTACTTTTTGCGACAATCTATATAGTTAAGCGAGCAAAGCCGCGAGCAAAGCTTGTGTCATGAAACCTTTAAAACAATTATCAATCTGAAAAGCAAATACCCTTGACATTCATAAACCAGAAATTATACGAAACATACAAAACGATCAATACATGGGCCATTAAAATTCAGTTTACGTTTCCCAGCCGGATATTGTGGCAGGACTTGTTTGTCACGGATAGTCACTTGAGTTCGTCACGTCACCCGCGAGTAGCGACCGACGAAATTGCTTTTAATGGCCCAATTCAAAGTCTTCTTGAGGAAATTAACTGGTATTTAAAATGTAAGTGATTGTCTTTAACAGTTTAGGTTAATTTGTCTACGATTTGTGAGGGTTATTATTAAAAAAACACCTATGTTTTTGTAATGACTGCTTTTTTGTTGTGTATAATAGTTTCGAACACACAATTTTTTACTGTCTGTTGATCAGACAGCCACGTCAATTTTGAAAGTTGAAAATTATTTCAGACGAACAAATGAATAAAATATTTTTTCAATTAATATATTAAAATTAATAAAATATTGATATATAATTTAAAATATATTTTAATCAGCAAGCAGTTAGTCGACTCTTCACCCGACCAGAGGGCTGGTCTTTGTCTTGGCTATTAAACGTGGTAATGTGCTGCTGTGTTTTGGGCACTTTTTCGGATGTCAAATTTTTCAATGCCCATGCTAAATGAGTCCCCCCTTATATCCCGCTTGTACATATGTATATTATATTATTTAATATCTTGTAAATACTATGAAATAAAAAGTCTGTATTTATAAGTAAGAAAATCATTATAAATCTCTAAAAAGAAGAAACAAGAAACAAACGGTGCCCCGCAAGTCAAGGCAAGCTAAACCACGAATGCACTTAATTGGATTTCTCTTGTAGCAAATAAAACAAGATTGCATTTCTTCTTTAACCAACGAAAACAACCATATTGTTTTCCCATTAAAAGAATAAACAGTTCTTGTTAGAACTGTGATCTACGACTTCAGACGTTAGCTATTAAAAATAATGCGGCCATTTTCATCATACCTTTGCGATCATCGTTTACTATCCGGTGAGCTAGTGGTCTAGCGAAAGTCTATCATCAGCATCATATCAGCCAAAAGACGTCCACTGCTGGACATAGGCCTCCCCCAAGGAGGTGGGGTTGCCATAATCGCCACGCTTGGCAGGCGGGTTGGCACTCGACGTGTAGCTGTCGCAATGCACATAGAATGCTGCTGCCCATTCTCTGGTGAGTCCCTTAGTCGCCTCTTAGGACACCCACGGGAAGTGATGGGATGGTATACATCAAAAAATAAATAAAAACCCATTTGAAATTGGGGACATTTAGGTAACAGATTGTACAAATAAGTCAATGATATTTTATTATGTTCATAAAAAGGTTTGGACATATCAATCATATGTCCAAACCTCAAATCATATTATATAATTTTGTATTATTTGTTTTATAATGTACTCGTTAGTTGTAAAATCTCCTTTGATGTATCTGTTAAGGCGTTATTTAATAATTCAATGAGTAAATAATAACACGAGGTTCGTCTCAACGATTATTCATGCTCAATAAGACTTAACCCTGCTAATGCCACTCTAATCTCCGGGATTAAAAATCCGAAACTACACAGATACACTCAAAGTCACACTCGACATCACAAGCTCTTTAGCGAACATACAAACAGGATTAAGGAAGGGTTAGTTCCGCACAAGTAACCCTCTACTGCCGACAACTTGTACAGACAGCCTCATATCAACTGCGATGATATCAAAGGACGATGATCGCGGTCTTTGAGGAGTGTTTCTAAGATCTTACTTAACCTGTTTTAGCGCATGTCAGACGCACGGCTCTAGTTTTGACAAGTGAGGCATACTTTGTGCAAGATGTGTTTGGTTTGCGGTACTTTGGAATTGAGATTTGGGACTGTGTTCGCGGAGTGTTAAAATTGAATAAGATATGGACAACTTTACATGACACTTTACAACACACATAATGAGATCATTTTCTTAATCCTCTGACCTCTGAGTTTGTTTCGGTGTTACTTCTCAGGGTGGTCAGCTAGGAAACACCGGCCTCATCTAGTTTAAAAATGATCAAAAAAGATTGACGTGTAAAATATCACTTATCATATAAACAAAATAAATATCATTTATCATTTAATTTTCTCTTAGAAGCCTCAGTTAAAGTTAAAAATTATATTATAAGGGCTGTAATTTCCAAAAGGTTAGGCAGAGGGTATAATAGTACTTTTCGAGGCTGTGGCTATCAACCAGGCACAAATACAGACTCCGGACTGCTAGTGACAACGCATTTTTTTTTTAATTTATGAAACGTTTATCGCAACATAGAATTTGTAAATCATGCATATAATCCCCAATTAGGTGTTTAGTGAAATAAGAGAGACGAGATAAAAACTACATTGAAATAAAAATAATGCCTCTATTCAAAATGTAGTTTAATTTTGTAGAAAAAAAAATCCTTTGAAGTAAGAGAGATGCAAATATTTGCTTTGACTACAACTAATTAAAAGTGTTTTCTTAGAGCCAGAGACTCAAAGTCCAGTTAAAATGCAATTGTATGTTTATGACGTACTGGACACAACAAAGAATATTTTAATTGCACTCTTATGGGCTGATTTTTCAATATTCAGTTATTCTTTCAATTGACGAATCAATTCGGCTGTTTGACGTATGACGTTTAAAAATTAAAAAGAAATATGATAGTCCTCCTGACCGGTTTCAGCAATGACAGCTAATCACAACCAAGACTATCCATCGGCGCGGGACATATTATAGTGCACAAGTGTGTGCGCAAACACAGGTGCACTGCCTCTTCCATCACTCTCATATTCCGATGGGACGGCAACCCGACACGACCGGTGTGAGATCTGGCGCAGAACCAACGGCTTAACGTGCTTTCCGAGGCACGGGAATATCACACCACCCACTTCTAAACTCGGGGCTGGCACTGTGAAAATCCTATTGGAATAACCCAATAACACTTTTTGCCCGACCTCGGATTCGAACCCACGACAGTCGCGGTCGCGGAATTGGTTGATTCGGCGACGCTTGTGTGACAGACTCAGTATATATTTTATGCGGAGTATCCCAAAGCAGTGGATTTATTTCAAATTATCGTTATTAATAAAGATGATACATTTATTTATTTATTAAAACTTTATGCACTAGTAAAAACACTGTACAAAGGCGGACTTAATGCCTTAGGCATTTTCTACCAGTCGACCTTAGGGTGGTGCAGAGACAACATGGCAGGTGCAACTTAAAGAAAAACTAAAAATAGAGAGAAGAAAAAAATAAAAAAACATTTATAAATACATAGATACATACATACACATAAATAAAGTTATTAAGAAAAAACGAAACCAACAAATTAAAGCTGTGATGATTCTACCAACTTCTTGCGAATGTGCTCACGTGCCTTCACCTTAAAGGACAACCGACTTGTTGCCGTCCTGATGCTCAGAGGGAGCGCATTCCAGAGGAAAATCGCTTGAACAAAGAAAGAGGAGCGGATAAACCCAGAGCGGTGAGAGGGACATCGTAGAAGGCGATTATTGGTAGAGCGAAGATTTTTACTGTGGGCAGAACAAATGAGTTGAATTTGTGAAGTTAGATAAGAGGGAGACGACGGATTATTAAGTAAAGAAAATAGACTAGTCAAAGCCCTCAGAGCTCTCCGCTGACGAATGGGTAACCATTTTAATAGTGAGCGATGCGCGGATATATGATCATACTTACGGAGATTAAAGACAAATCGATTGCAGTTATTTAGAAGGCGGTCAAGTTTATTGAGGAGATCTGCATTCAGGTCGTAGTAGCACACATCATCATAGTCAATCATGGGGAAAATTAGGGGCTGTACTAGCATTGCCTTTATGTGAGCTGGGAGAAGATTTTTCAGTCGATACAGGGACCGCAACGTTCCGGTAACTTTTCGACTGACACTCGTGATTTGTTAAAAAAAAATTAAGCATAATTTGCAATTCATATGGTGCAAGCCGGAGAAGTGAACTTCTTATGAGAATGTTTTTGTTTTTTTCTTTGTAAATTCATTTTGAACACATCTGACTACGGTGAAGAAATATAAATATTCGGAAACTCTGATTTATAAACAAGCCAGCTAACAGTAACAGCTCACAAATGAGTAAAACGATAGGATATTTTACTGAAAAAATCTAATTCGTCCGTCAGATAGATTGCCAAAAAATATTGTACACGTATTTTTTTCTTTTTTCAAGTAAACAAAAAATGATGACGATACAGTGCGTTGAAAATACCCGCGACGTATTTTCGCTGGTAAAAATTGTATCATCATAGTGACGTCACTCGTGTTTTCAACGCACTGTGTATTGAAAACACGAGTGACGTCACTACGAGTATTGTCTTCATTTTTTGTTAACGTGAAAAAGAAAAAATACATGTCCAATATTTTTGAACAACTAAGCAAAATTAGAAAAATAACAATAAAAAAATAAAAATGTTTATTGCATCAGCCTACATATCATTTTACCATTACAATGGGAAGCATCCTTTTAAGCAATTAGTAGGTATGCTTGTGCTAGGAAACTCCGTCCTTCCCTAGGTTACATGTTTCTTTTTTTTTTTTTTAGGATGGGAAATCATCAAATGACTTCTTCCGCTCTGGGTGGAGCGGAAGGGCGTGTCAGACTCTTACTGACTAAAACCCACCCGTGTTCCTTCTTAAGCCCTTTGCGTTCCAGGGCCGCGGTGACTCTTTCGAACAAATTCCGCAACCCTGGCAGGCTCTGGCCCTAGCGGGCCCCGTCTTCTCTGCTGACATCTCCTTGAGGCGCGCGTGAAACACAACGCGCCATCGACCCGGGCCTGGTGGTGATCGGACAGCGAGCCACCCAACGCTCGCCGTCCGCAGGCCCGCGTCTATTTGCTATACATTTTTTGACTTAAATTTATACAGATAAAATTAGAGTAACCAAACCCGCATAGTACTATCGGAAAGAGCACTTATAGATGCTTCTATTAATTATTCTATCATTCACCAAACAATTTGATATTATTTCCTAAAACACACACTAGAGATAAACCACAATACTGGCGCCACAATCGTACAAAATGTCAGTTCCAATATTAATGTTGCGGTTATTCTACTTATTGACAATCCGAAATAGTCACGATTTTCAGACATTTTCGAACGGACAAATTAAAATGGCAGGCCTCTTCAACCTCAATTGCATTTTTATAAATTGTTTGTTTCGGAGGAAATTGTCAATTTTATCATTGCAATCTATTTAGAAGGACCAAATTATATTTTATTAAACTTCCATCTTCATTTGATTGAATAATGGATAATAATAGAATTAGTTATTTGTGATACTAGTGCGGTAAGTTGGTTTTTACAGCCCGATACGAAGTCGAGGGCTTACCATAGTCACGAGTTTGTAAAAACCAATTTCCACACGTGTGTCATACAACGTTTTTCAACACATTTGCGAGAAAACAATACAATAGGTAATGAAACAAACTTTTTGTTTTTATATATCAGTCGGAAAGTCGCAACAATCTTTGACGTTCCTTTTAAGAAAATAGCGCGAATTTGCAAATGGCGCCACGTGAGCGTGGTGAAAATTAGAACTACATATTTCATCTCATTTTCTATTTATTATTAAAGTAAGACAAACGTATTGGGCACGCGCTTGCAAGGAGGTTCGATAATTCAGCTTATTTATTCTAGTAATGTGAAACTCCTTGGTAAAATTCTTACATTTTTTTATGGAAATAAAAAAAAACATCCGTAAAGGATACAGACGGCGCTATGCAACGAGGAATGCGGTAAAATAGGTACTTAGATGAGAGTACCTATTTTACCGCACGTTCCATTCTATGGTGCGTAATTTTTAACTTTCGAACAATATAGGCTTCGTAGATTCATTTTTTGAGCAAATGTGTTAAAAATATATTCCACCTGGAGAGGCTTTTCCCTATTTCGTGTAAGTTCCTTTTGTTAAAGGTACTATTTTTTGTTATTTCGTGGCGCCTTCTGATGCTGTTGATTGGCTGCAAAAGTCGGTGTGATTTTGAACGTACGTCTGAATTGATTTCTTTATTTGTTGTATTTCGTGCTTCAAAACACAGAAATATGAACCTAGTTTTATACAAAGTTTAAGGAATTAATTTGTTGCAAAATTAATGTGACAAATTGTGTGTATAATCTCATTAGCAGCTTTCATTAGTTGAAATAATTTTCAAAAAATAAACAGTTTTTATCGGTATCTTCATGACGACAAAGTCAAACTCCATCTGACCATCTGCGTTGTGGCAACGAAACAGATGCTTAACACTTAAAAAACACCTACCGTTTAAATATTAATACCGCAACCCACCCTTAAAACCTTCCACAACAGGAAAAAGGGAACTTCTAACACCACGTGTTGTTGGCAACTTAACTAAAACGTTGGCAAAATACAAGAATGTTGAATAAGAAAGACCGTCGAGGCCTGGCCATTACAGCCAAAGGTCACGCACTGGGGCAGAGCTCCCACAAAATTGGGCCATAGCCCCCACAGGTCGGCTACCCGCAAATTCTATAACTAACCATAAGGAAATGGTCGGAGGGGAACGAATTACTGACTAGCGACACTTGAACAAGTTTATCAAGAAAGTTAGGGATCGTAAAATAAAAAGGTCTTTCGGTTGGACGCTTTGGTAAGACGCTGATGGCTTGACCGGCCTCGGTGGTAAGTCCAGGTTATGAAAAATGTGACGGGTAGGGGGCGTTGATGTCGTTTAATTTACATATTGGGTTTCCTATCACAGAGTAAATGATTGAAAATCTATTTATTCCAATTAGATTACCAAAAAAAAAATTGAACACGTATTTTTTATTTTGTCACGTTAAGAAATAATTAAGACAATTTCGCGTGACCTCACTCCTTATTATGTTTTGTATTTAGACCTCGCGTCACAAATCAATCCACTCCTAAACTTTGATGCATTCTGTCTTTGTAAAGTTTCATTGTTCTGATGAAACCCAATGTTTTCTGATAAAATAATAATTCAACTGACGGACTTATTAAAACAATTTTTTTAGCCTGGAAACATATCAATTATAATATTGATTGCGTTGTGGAGGTCGGAGAAGCAGTCGCTCCATTTAAAGTACTGAAATATAGCTGCGTCTCGGAGTTTGCTATTTTCCGGTGACATATACAAAACGATTTTTTCATAATATATCAAGAAACTTTAATCTAATAAAGATTATCACAATCTTACGAAGTCTACAATTTTCTGGTGACATATTTATATGCCTGGCACATGCTGAACTGGACTCCTATTTGGTGCTACTTAGAGACACGCACAGCACAAAGATTATTCCATACTCAAATATAAGTGGAAATTATATGTTTTCCTACTCCTTCGTTTTGCTTTTCTGATTAATTTCGTTGCGGGATCCAAGACAGTTAAATCGTTTCTCCGGGACGCGTCGAGCTTCATTGACTCGGTGTTTTTTCTGGTGGTCGCCAATATTGATTCTGGCTTTCAGGAGTTGCAGTGGTTGGAAATGTGTGGCGGGCTTGTCCCAAATAAATTACTCAAATATATTTTGAGTATGTAGGTAGTTAAGCACTTCTACCATAGATTTCCATAAACCATTATTTCTTTGACCAGTCTTTTTTTTTAATTTTGGATTTATAGTTTTTATTTTAGTCGAATAATTTATGTCTATGCCTTTGTGTTTGGTTATGTCTATCTCTCCGCTGATATTTCCGGGATAATTATACCTCTTTATAAAATTAGTACAATGCAATACCGAAAAGCGTCCGAATTTCATTAATTCGATCCAATAATTTAGCAACATTTTAATGCTTGGTAAGAGTCAATTTATTCGGCTAACAGTAGCCATTCATGCAAATAAATTAATCAATGGTAACTATTACCATGGCCATTGATTCCACAATGTTCGTATTGCATATTATGTAAATGCATGGGGTAATTATTACAGTAGGTAATTAGTATTAATTTAGGTTAGGTCTGATTTCCGATTGTTTCACGGTAAAGTGCGATGGTACGAGTTGTCTGTTCTATTCAGCTTACGATAATGTGGCAATCCCATCAAGAATTATCATCTGCCTAGCCTTTTCCCAACTATATTGGGGTCGGCTTCCAGTCAAACCGGATTCAGCTGAATACCAGTATTTTACGTGGAGCGGCTGCCTACCAGACCTCCACAACCCATTAACTGGGTAACACGGTAGTTCATGGCAAGACTGGAGTCAGATTTTCTGGCTTCTGACGATAAGATCTACAAATGATAGCCGGGATCAACGACTTAACGTGCTTTCCAAGGCACGGAGGAAACTCGGTATGTTAAGATGGTCACCCATACACACAAGCGTTGCTTAACCTTGAAAATCGACCCGTGCGGCTGTTATTATTTAGCCACGGGCTCCTCCATTATTCAAAAAGAGGTGATGCTATTTGTTATGTTATAGCGCCTTCTTTCTCTCACATCGGACTCGTGACTGTCATTCGTATGTAAATTAATAAACAAATTTATTATTTACTAGTGGCACGCCCCGGCTTTGCCCGAATGTATATGTATTTTCAAAATTTTCCTTCATAAGAACCTTCTCTTGACAATAACAAACATAACAAAAAAAGAATAAGTGAAATTGGTCCAGTCGTTCACGCGTGATGACGTGACCAAGGGAAATAGGAATTAATTTTTATAAATATAGATAAATAAATAATAAATATGTTTATAAGTTTGAACAGTCATAATCACTTAAGAAAAAAAGAAAGAACAAAAACTGTTTATTCACGTGAAAGTGACGTACATACATAAAATGTAGTATAATACATTTATGTATGGATACAGAAATAATAAAAATAAAACTGAATGATTACTAGATTCCTATAAACTCGTACCATCACAATATATTGTTTCCAATAGTGACAAAATAATTTATTTCAAGTGGATTAACATGTCTCCAGTCGGTAGATTACGCTGTCAATTCTAGCGAGCTCACAATTCAATTTATACTGTTATAAATCTTTTTTGGGCGACGATAAGGATGAAATTTGTAACTAGGAATTTATTTGTAGTACAGGGAAATTACGCCGAAAATTAAGTTATATTATATTTTGCAATAATTTTAAAGTTAAATCTCATATGATTTGTTTCTACATGTTGTATATCTGTGTGTGTTAAATAAACATTAATTCTTTCTTTAACTTAAATTCTAAGGCCCTACTATAACCGGGTCTGTGGACGGCGAACAATGGGTAACTTGCCATCCATCTTGGGTCCATGGCGCGTTGGGTTCCGCGCGTCTCATACGGATGTCAGCATATTTGACGGGGCCCGCTTGGACCAGTGCCTGCCCGGGTTGTTGGATTGTTCGAAAAAGTTACCGCAGCCCTGGAACGCGAAAGGCAATTGAAGGATGACGGATGGATTTTAGTCAGTAAGAGACTGACTTTTATAAATCTTAGCCGAGTGGAGCAGGTTGATAGATGAGGACCTTTAAGATCTTGTTAGGATCTGTAGAGACTAAAATGTGAATAAGAGATGTTATTAACTTCTTAGCGAAACAGAACATCTGCTTAAGCGTAGGTAATCAACCGATAAAGTTCCATTTGCTGCATTTGCACCGCGGAAGGAAATTATGAATGCAGTTCAGATTTAAAGTCCTTATAATAATAATAATATCTTGGGACAACTCACACACGGTCATCCGATCCCAAACTAGGCAGAGCCTGTACTATGGCAGCCAGACAACTGATAAACACACTTATATATTTCTAAATACATACATATTATAGACAAATTACACCCAGACACAGAACAAATGATCATGCTCATCACACAAAGATTTGTCCAGGGTGGGAATCGAACCCACGACCTCCGGTTTAGCAGTCAGGGTCACTAACCACTCGACCAACAGGCCAGTCAAAATATGACTAAATATGAGCACGTGAAGTTTTCGTTACGGTCCCAATTGATAAACGGCAAAGAGTTCCAAAACGACTCATGACACTAACACAATCACATCAAAAAATTAATTTTAAACAAGCCTCTGATACACTTATGTTAATAAAGTGCTGTCACTCCATCGAAACCCGGACCAAAGTCGTGTGAGCGACGTATAGTAATGACATCTCGCGTCAAGATCTCTCTCCAAACCAAGCCGGGTTCGAGTACCCTCCAGTTTACACGTCGCGTCGCCTCCCCACTCGACTCGGAGAAATTTAATCTGAGTAGGGACAAGAGGAAAATAATCGTATTATATCGTATTTTTGTGACTTACAAGGCCCTCGACAAGTTTTTGCGAGACCTACCTTTAGTTAAGATGTCGCGATGGGAGTGGACGATAAAAACACTGGTTCGTGTGTTTTTTAAATGGATTCTTCCGTTCTTCTTCTTGCGTTTTTTTTTGTGAAGACATGGCCGCTTTTAGGTAATGTTTTTGGGGCAAATTGGAAAGGATGTTTGCTTTTTTATTATTGATAGGCTTGCCTTTAACTACAATGATACCTCATAGAAAGCAATGATCTAATCGACGATGGAGCACGCTTGCCCAGAAGTAACCTGTTCACTCTTGACTTATAGACTCCCAGGTTGTAGCTGGAAACACAGACTCCGGCAGGGAATTCCACTCCTTAGCTGCAATTGCTTGTGAAAGCATGTGCCGCTTTAGTAGGTTAACTTTCATATTATGCACACATTTTATTGATTTATTTATTTAGACTTCATGCAAAAAAGTACTAAAAGATGCTCAATGCTTGCTAATATTCCATTTCGAAGTTATTAAAAAAAATAGATGAAAATTTACCATTCGCCCCTACAGCAGATAACTCCTTAACTACTGAGCCTAAAATTAAAAAAAAATACAGATTATGGCTTCACCCATACATTACAGGAAAATCTATCAAAAGTCTTTGATTTTAAAGTAACATTTAAAAAAAATATATAATTCGTTCGGAATCCTTTGCACGATAGTCAAAGTCGCAATTGGCCGGTTTTTTTTAATATGATATTGTTTGTCAAAGTTTCCGCCGACCCCTTCCGTCTCTTGACGTCGACTCTAAGGAAGATTGCCAAAGTATTTTCAACCGTAAGTAAAAGTTGAAAAGCCATATGTTATATTTTATTACCTACAAACCGGAACAGATACAACGGAACAGATTATTTTGCTTGGCGGCGGAAACACATATGGTTTCAATATTTTCCTGTCCGGTTCTATTTACACAGTACATTTTATATGGGTATATGTAAATCGAGCTGGTTTCCGCAATTCTACGACTAAGCGCGTATTTAGCGTGCAGGTGGGACAAATGTGTCATTCGATCCACCCCAGCTCCCCAAGGAAGGCTAACAACGCCTTGGTGTTACTAACTATCTCACAGAGTGTACCTGGGTTTCCGAAGTACTAAGCCCTGTAATCCATGACTACCGGGCAGCTTAGAAGCAGATGTGCTGCTGTTTCGTCCTCCTCCATGCAGGTTCTGCAGAGTGTGCTGTCAGTGACTCCTATGACATAGAGGTGTTTATTAAAAGACCCATGGCCAGTTGTGAAACATCCATTCAGACTACAATATAAAATATCTTTTCATACAAAAAGCTAAATGTAAGTTTGGATAAAAGTTGACGAAAAAAACTATATCTGTAGTTTTTTTTTTTGTTGTATGTCTAATAATAATCAAAATTCGTCGTCTTTTACCTTAGAAGCAGCGAGCCGTATAATGAACAGCCATACTCATGCATACATAATGTCTGTTTATAATTTATTGTCTGTGGCTGCTGTGTATTCTCTCCGTGTACCTATTTAAAGACATCTTTAGAGTCTTTAGGAGTGGCTTTACTTGTTCAAACTATGGCAAAGGTCAAAGAGTGTCTAAATTGTCTCTAGATAATTATAGAAATTCATCATCATGCAGTCTTGATCCCAATTTCAAAATGAATCATTATTTTGCCCTTATCCTACTTTATTACTTATCTGGTACAATATGTATGTTTAACCGACTTCAAAAACAGGAGGAGGTTTTTTGTGTATTCTCTCCGTGTACCTATTTAAAGACATCTTTAGAGTCTTTAAGAGTGGCTTTACTTGTTCAAACTATGGCAAAGGTCAAAGAGTGTCTAAATTGTCTCTAGATAATTATAGAAATTCATCATCATGCAGTCTTGATCTCAATTTCAAAATGAATCATTATTTTGCCCTTATCCTACTTTATTACTTATATGGTACAATATGTATGTTTAACCGACTTCAAAAACAGGAGGAGGTTTTTTTTCAATTCAGCTATTATGTCTCTTTTTATGAGTTTGTTAACTTCGTCATGTATGAACCGATTTGAAAAAAAACTTTTTTTTATGCAAAATTTTTTGATTGGTCCCATTGAAATTTCATCAAAATCGGTTCATTAGTTTGGTTTTTAAATCAAATAGCTGGATAAAAAATATATTTACATCGTTCTGCCATATGTACCTTATTATCATGCACATTGATAACAAGAATATTATCAAAGTAAGTATAAATATTCTTGTGTGTTCTTTTCCAAATGAAACTGAATTCGCAAATAGGCCAAATTTTAAAAAAATAATACGTTTTGACACTCCTAAGTACTTTTTTAAAATAATAAAAAATATTGAAACGAAACTCTTATGTAAGTAAACTATTTGACCTTGACTTTGGCACAAGGTAGCATGATTAGTACCTAAAATAAAATTTAAAAAAAAATCGACGCAAAATATTATTTATTAAGCAAAAACATTCCTGAAAATTCCCTTCAAACTTATGAAAAACGGAACATTAATAATCCGAGGGATTTCCGTAGGTATAATATTTTTGGTGAAGCGGTGTCAGACTAGATGATTACACCGTACCTCCAAAATTCCCAAGACCGTTTGTACGTCTTAATATTATCATAAAATATGCTAAATCCATTTAAGCGCAGTTTTTCTTTTCAGCTTACTGGCCTGAAATATTGTTATGGCGCTTGTCGGCTATGGGAATTTTAATAATGGCGCTTTTTTAACCTTACATTGCTACGGGTTATACCTAATAAAGTCTGGCGTTTCTGCGATGAGTTTAAAAACCTTTTAGGTTAACAAGTTGTTTTATAATATGTGAGTCGTAAATTTATTAGGGGAGTGTAAAGTTGTATTAGATTTTTTTTGGTTAAACTGTTGTTTATTATTCAATAAAGATTATTTTATGTTGTTTTTTTATACACAGATCCTTTTAATAAGAATGATAAATGTGCAACTGCACAAATTAGCTGGAAGAAATTCCTATTGAAATAAGCAGTATTTCAAAAGTAATTCCGTCCAGCTGACATGCGACTGGAGAGTTGTATGAGAAACGTCAACAGAATTTGTTATAAGACAGTGAAAATAGCCTAAAATTCACCAGTAGGTACTATGCTGTCAGAGTCTTTGAACACCATTTATATTTGTATCACAAAAATGTTGTCCTAAAACAATTACATTCGAAATATCGATTGCGTCGAAGACCAAAAAAAAACACAATCAAAAACAAGTGCTGAAAAATGCATCCAGTGTTTTCCAGCGACGAAAATTGAGAATTTACATTCACCGTGCTGATTGTTTTGAAACTCGACCGTAAGCAAAAAGAAAAAGTTAGATGCAAGGAGTGCACTTTGAATCTCAAAAAGGGCTTCAGACGAAAGGCGGCGCTTTTTGAGGGGAGACCGTCTATGTGTCTAGTCTGAAACGGTACTACAGTTACACCGGGTCGGATATACATAATTATACTGGTTTACGTGTCCTATAAAATTGTTTACTGTCTAATTATACAAAATTCAATACGTGATGATTATTTGAGTTAGAAAATGTGCAATCGTATCAAAAGTTAACAAAATCAATTACCAAAGAAAATAAGAAGGAAAAAAAAGGAACTTTTTTAACAATGTCGAAAGACATTTAACAATTTTAAATTAAGTACCTAGTAATAACTGAGTCAGACAAAGTGACATTCGAGCGACAACAGTCGTCGAAAAGTGAAATGTTAAAGGATTTGTAGCACACAGGAAAAACTATTGAAGCAAAATTTGTACGACAACAAAAAAAACCGCAACGCCATCTATCCTGCCAGAATTGAACTAATAATAATAATAATATCTTGGGACAACTCACACACGGTCATCCGGTCCCAAACTAGGCAGAGCCTGTGCTATGTCAACCAGACAACTGATAAACTTACTTATATATTTCTAAATACATACATATTATAGACAAATTACACCAAGACACAGAACAAATGATCATGCTCATCACACAAAGATTTGTCCTGGGTGGGAATTGAACCCACGACCTCCAGCTTAGCAGTCAGGGTCACTAACCACTCGACCAACAGGCCAGTCATAATAACGAAATCCTGCATCGCTGTATCAGAGTTTACCATGCGATTTGAACATATACAACAGTCCAATATCAACTATCGGGCAGTTGCCCACCGGATACAACAACTATCCGGTCTGAAGATCCTTCCTTTTCAATGGAGGTTAGCGGGATTTACTCTCTGTTCCGCCTACCTCTTATATTTATAACGTGATACTTTGTAAGCGCTTGTCCTTCCCAGTTTGATCTTAGAATGTTGACAAATATCATGCAAAAAAAAATTGCCAGTGTATTTCATGAAAAAACAATCTGAAAGCATTATTCAGATGCAACGTGAACTATTCAATGGAGAAAATGAAATAAGGGAAACAAGAAAAAATTCCCACCAAATAACAGTATAGTCAGCATAATCATAATCTGCTTTTACTTGCAATATATCTCGCCCAGACTCCAAATATTGAGCGCAAAGTTGAACCAGCAAGCCACGCTCGGCTCATCAATTTCTCTTACTTTTTTATTATAGTCTTGCCAAGGTGCGGATGTTCCAGGCATTTCTTCGCCTTCAGTTACTTATTCTTTTATTAATAAAAGTTTATGCGCCCCTTGCTCACCCCTCCTGCAATCGTTTATTTGAGAGAAGTATATGATAGGATCTAATGCCACATAATGTGCCTTTACGTAATTTTTCGTAGTCGTAAGCTCTTTGTGAGGGCGCTTTTCCGGAGAAGTATCATAATTATTCCTATTTTTGCCGCCAAGCAGTTTGGTTAGAAGGGTATGATTGCTGGAATGACATGGCTGTAAGATATTTCTCACGCATATTGTCAAGTGTAAGTGTAAGTTTTTTTGAAATAGTCTCTCAACTGCACGTTGAGAGAGACAAACTACCGTTGTCATAGTGACTGACTCGAGTCAGTCACTATGACAACGGTATTATCAATATTTGACTGTGGGAGGCTGAATCGAGATTGAATCGATGAACAAGCCACTTGGAATAAGCAGACGAAACCCGCAGACGTTTGATAACGAAGAGGTCATTAGCAAACGTCTGCGGGAGACTACTATCTACAAGCATGTCATTCGCTTTTCCACTGAATTATAATAAAAAACCTAGTTCCCCGAAGTAACAGACCTTGTTCAGAACCCTTTTTTACCGCCCTAGACAAAACATGCTTCCTTAATTTTCATATTACCCCATAAACCACGCTTCGAACTTCGTTTTATTAACTACGTCATGACATCGGCAGAATTTTACAATGACGGGGTAACAATGGGGTTAATTAATTCTTAGTGCCTGTATATCTGCTAGTCATCGCGTGATTTGGTTAGGTCAGGTCAAGGCTTTTTCAAGACCCATTTAAATAGCAAGAAAGTAACGGTAGCTATTGTTGAAAAGATTGGAACCGCATTGTGTTTTGACCTGAGACTGGATTATCAGACAATATTTTCAAGGTTTGTTTATTTAAAGTTTTAAGTTTATAACAGCCGCACAGGTCTGTCAGGAAGATTAACATCAAGCAACGCTAGCCAAGGTTAGTCTGTGGATGGGTGACCATCTTAATATAGGTACCGAGTTTTCTACATTACATTACATTTCATTGTCATTCTGCTTTTGTTCTCGGCTGTCATATGTAGATCTTTGGCAGTCGTTAATATCAGAAGCCAGCAAGTCTGACTCCAGTCTTGCCAAGAACTACCGTGATACCGAGTTTATGGGTTGTGGAGGTCTGGTAGGCAGCTGTTCCACGTTAAATACTGGTATTCAGCTGAATTGACTGGAAGCCGACTCCAATATAGTTAGTAAAAGGCTAGGTAGATGTTGATGTTTGTTTAAAGTTCTCCGATAATTTACTTATACAATCTTAATGATAGAGCAGTACTAACTTGAACAAAGAAAGGTGAGGTTATACTAAAACTTTAAATTAATCGATGGTTCAGACATTCAGTTTTTAGATCATTGGTTGTTGTTAACACTATTATCAACGGTCTTATCTAGTAAGACCAGTTTTACAATATCCAATTAGGTGTTTTCAAAGTGATCGTCGCGCGAATCAGCGATCGTCGCGTTAACATGTTCAACAAAACCGAAAGGCCCCTCTGACGCCGCGACGCGGGGTCACTTTGTAGTAGGAGGACGTGCCTTAAACTTATGCTAGTCATCAAAGAGTTTTAGTCTTGGTCGCTGTCACTATATACAATAAAGAGGACTATAATATTATCATGTTATATAAAAATCTGAAGACCAAGGGTAATCCATTTTATCTTACTTCTCATCTCACTCATTTCATGTTATACATGAGGTATAAGTGCATTTCACGAATCAGTCCCGAAAACCAAACGTGTTACGCCAGAGCTCCCAGCGACATTTCTACTGATGGACAAGATGTACGTGGCCTAAGGAAAGCGCTTTCTCTTTGATAGCGCACTCTTGAGCGTTGCAGCCGATTCAATTCCATATCGGTGGCTGCTCCCAAATGTGCAGGTGACGCCTTCTTGACACATTTTATCGGCATACCTCTCTATCATAATTTCAGGGAAGTGGAAGTTGAAGGCAGACCATCGAGATGCTAATCATTACAACCAATATTTTCCACATAATAATAAGAACTTGCCGACCCGTAAACGATATACTAAAGATGGTATTCAACGATACAGTTTATGCATAGTCAAATTTTGTAAGCAATACATACATATAGTATCGTAAACTATCTGAATGCCGATTTGGGAAGGAAGCCAAATTCTTTGATGTTTATCTACCCGCATAAGTTATGAAGGGAAAGGGTTACTGTGTTCATAGAAGATAGGAATACCGATATCGCAAAGACATGTTTGGAACCCGTCGGTACAATCTTTACGGACACATTTTCAAGGTTTCAAAGGTTTTGCTTATCTTTAGTTTTGACCGCGGCTTCAGCTCTGATTTTTGCATTTTTATCATCCGAAGGGATTTTTGGGAGTACCGGGATCAGGAAGTTTTTTTGTGTGCATTGAGTACCATGGATTTCCTTATTTTTATGGTTTTTTTCCCGATCTTATTGAGATGTTAAATAACACTGGACTCTGCTATTCTGTAAAATTCCCCGAAAACTTAAGTGAAGTGATCATGAAGTGTGGTGTCACTCCAAGATCACAACACCTATGTAAGTTATCACACTGATATTGGTACAGAATTTCACTACTGTTAACATTTGAAGACTTTGTTGAAGTGAGCTGACAATCCATATTTTCTATGTGGAATGACAGTTCAATTCACGCTCTGGTTTATCAGATTGTTAGTTTATCGAAATCACATTCCTAGTCAATCCTCTTTGTTGAGATTTATCCAGTAAATTGGGATCTCGTCCGTCGTCCGTTGGGTCTAACCGAGTAGCCATCGGTACACGCTGTGTCACCGCTTCTAATGACTCGACCGTGTTTACCATCCAGAAAACCCACACTGATTCCCAGCAGATACGTCTATTCGAACTTTAAGGCTCGTATTCTAGAACTTTGTCCAAGCGTGTAGCTCGATTAATAACAACTAAAGTTGGTATAGATGGATGGTTCTGCGTATGAATGTAGATGGTCATAGGAGTGGAAAATGATCAAAGAAGCGATGGATTGCGTGAAAAACGATATGCCCATTCTATTACCGGAATATGTTATTATTATTTAAACGACTATTATTGAACAATTTGACATCCTAATTGCATTGTAATCTATATCTATATTATTAATATTATAAAGAGGAAAGATTTGTACTTTTGTATGTAACGAATAAACTTAAAAACTACTGGACCGATTTCAAAAATTATTTCAGCAATGGATAGCTACATTATCCGCGAGTAATATAAGCTATATTTTATCCCCGTACTCCCAAGGGAACGGGAACTACGCGGGTGAAACCGCGTGACGTCCGCTAGGAATTTATACTTTGACATCAATTCTTACTCTTTGATACGCTCGACATTAAATAAATCATAATTTGACATCCTGGATAAATTGTGTGTGTTTGAAATTATTTTCTTATTACTCACATCTGAAATATTGTAATTTTTAATTCGTAATTTATGCAATCAGTACCTATTGCTAACTTAGTATGTCATTTATTATTTGTATATACCTAACATTGCATACCACAATTGGCAGAATATGATGATACCACTGACTAATCTTAAGACGGTAAATGTATCATATTCTGACAGATAAATGATTATGACAACAAGACGTAGGGCGATGCGCCACCGGTTCAAGATGGACATCCCACGCAAAACGTCTTGGGAATACAAGGAGCGGAACTCCCTGCCTGTGTTTCCTGGTAGCTACAACCTGGGAGTCTTTAGGTTAAGACTGTTTGGGGCACCCAATCACTCTGCTCTTTGGTTTGGTGCTCTTTGTTTTCCATACCATCAGGTGAGGTAGCGGTCAAACGAAAACCGCAAAATAATTTAAAAAAAATAGAAGAGACGTGTCTCTGACTCTTAAGATGCCAGAAATAGAAATATTTAAATTAAGAAGATAATTATATTGCAAATCAATTGGTTTTAGGGAAGGAGGTAAATGTCGTCGGTCTTAGATATTGGATTTCATCTGTCTGAAATTGCCTTTAAATTTAAATCTTAATATTTGTCCTTACTAATATAATTTAAGCTACTGCTACTAATGTTGGTTTAAGAGTTTAGTTTGCATGTCAATTCTGTGAAAATTAATACGTTTCTCTTTTATTTCTTCAATAGACAGGATAAATAAATATATACACGCATTCATTATATTATAATAAAATGCTTTAACACAAGCCAGACAATTTTCTACACAATTCCTCATAATCGTTATGGAGTAAACAATATTATTTACCTCATTTTTTCCCTACTAACTGTTGTATTTACGCTATCATGAAATAAGGGCCAAAGAACACGGCACGGGAACTTGGGACGTCATTCCAGGCTTTATATTTATTATTTCCACCTCCCCTGTACGCTAATAAACCACTTTTTCAACGACCAAAGCCAGGGGTTTTTTATAGAGCCGTCTTTCTTTGTAAAATATATTTTTATTTATTTTGTTTTAGTGCCGTGCTAAATTTTTGTGGTTCTTATTTGTGGGGCAATAGATTTTTTTATTTTATTTTCTGAGAGATAAGTTGAATTGAAATTCTTTTTAGATGTCTTATCTGAATATTAATCTTGGTTTTTGTTCCGTTATATTTCCTCGTGGCCCAGTTTAAGATTAAATTTCATGTTTCTATGAACGAGCTAAGTAAATTGTATCGTTACTAACGTCAAAACTAAGCAAAGTCACTTGTTTTTTTTATTTATTTTTATTTAAATACTTCGTACGCCCACATCCCGTTTTTTCCGTTCCCACAAAACGAATTTTCCACATCCGACTGGTAGTTCCAGAGATTAGTGCGTTCAAACGTACAAACAAACAAACTCTACGGTTTTATAATATTATGTAGTATATTATAAAGCTGAAGATATAAATATACTTTTTTTTTGATGTTCATATAGCGGCAATAGAAACACTCTGATAAAATATTTTCTACTATTATTATGGTTCATGAGATACAACCGGCTGGCATACAGACGGACAGTTGGCAAAAGCTTGATAATAGGGTTCCATTGGTTACCCCTCATCATCATCATCATCATATCAGCCGAAAAACGTGCACTGCTGGACATAGGCCTCCCCCAAGTGTCGCCACAACAACCGGTCCTGTGCGTCTCACATCCCTCGGCTACCCGCAACCATCACCAGGTCATCGGTCCACCTTGTGGGAGACCTTCCAACGCTACATCTTCCGATCTGGTTACCCTTCGGACACGGAAATTATGACGCAAAAACCAAATACAGTAGGTACGTTACGGGAACTACGGTTTTCATAATTCACGAAAGTTTCCAATTTTCAAAAGTTTCGGGATTTCCAAAATCTCTGATATTAAGTGTTTTATACATGAAAGGTACGTTGTTTGCTACCGAGGCCTGAAATCTAATCGATCATGGTTTGACCTAATTTCTAATAATAATTTTGCTGTTAGTATTTTATAAAATACTAAAAGCTGCATACATTTTTATTTCAGTTTTCATTTTAGCTTAGTTGAAAATAACATCCGAGTGGTTAATTACTTAATCTAACACATTCAGTTAAACAAAATGCTACAGTTAAATAAAACATTTTGAACTGTAAAATATTATCTCATTGTCGTGAGTTTTCATTTCAATAAATAGGTGGAACGCCTTTCGTAAAATAATAAATGAAAAATACATGTGTTCGTATACTGAACTTAAAAATAAAGTTGCTTGAAAAGAAAAAGGAATCGTATTCACTTGTCGTCAGAGCTATTTTTTATACTAGTGCTTAATGATATCAACAAAGTACTAAGGTGGTGGAACGAACCAGTTCTTGGTAGTAAACCAAGTAGTTACTAATTTTTTTTTTTAGTATGGGAAATCTTCAAATGACTTCTTCCGCTCTGGGTGGAGCGGAAGGGCGTGTCAGACTCTTACTGACTAAAACCCATCCGTGTTTCTTTTAAAGCCCTTTGCATTCCAGGGCCGCGGTGACTCTTTCGAACAAATTCCGCAACCCTGGCATGCTCTGGCCCTGGTGGGCCCAAGTAGTTACTACTTTCTAATGTTACATGACTTATGCAGCAGATTTCAGATCTCTTGGCAAACACAGCTTCTGACTCGAGATAAAGTCACGTCATATATTTTTTGTGTGATGGTGGGCAGCCTGCATGTTATTTAAGTTTTTTTTTAAAGTACATATTTTTTATTTTGGCCAGCAGTGGGGCACATTGTGCTAGCAAAAAAAAAATGGCTTCATCGGTTCTAAATGGCAGACACAATAGTAAAACAATGGCGTCCCAGCTGATCAAACCTGCTCGGCCCTCGAGAGTGCATTTAAATCGAATTTCTATCGATCTTTTTGGTCATAAAAATCTCAGTCATGAAGTAAAATTATGAACTCAAACTGTAACAGTCCAAGACTGGACAAAGGCCTAGTCTACACCACATCACCCGGTTCGGAAGCCAAAGGATCGGGTGTACTCACGAAGTACCTCATTAAAACAACAGAACATTTTAATTAGCTTTCGAATCAAATAAATTCACGACCATTTCATAAAATTTAATCTCTCAATAAATAAATAATGCCTATCGTTACGAGTCAAATCGCCTAATTTCGCGATATTATTAAATTTTCAAACAGAAATTTTAATTAGCAATCGCGTATTCAATTTCGTTTCGTTGAAATATCGTTAATTTTAACGGTAACGATGTACCTAACTGATACTGGGAAGATAGGACCTGTACCTACATTCAGCCATATATGGTAGACCAGCCAATTAACCATGTAGATATTTTTGGCTGTTGCAAAAAATATATCCATGGCTAATTGGCTTCTTGCGTTTCCGTACATGTAATATTCACGAGTTTTCCTTATGAAGTCCGGGGGTAATACTGTCATATACGAATGTGTATTTATCTCTCTTTTGGGAGTAACTGTACATTTGTACAGGGGTTTATCCGGACTGACCCACAGATTAAGCTTGCCTATCTCTTAGTCATCACGTTTAAGTCCAACGTACACATTTTAATGAACACCTCAAAATCATGGGATTTGGATGTTGTGGCACGTGTTTTTGAGTGTACAAATAAAAAAACAAAATTAATTTTGTTACGATTTAGTTAGTTTAATATAGCTTTTTTATTTAAAATCTATGGCATGATATACCTGTGTTATAAAACTTCCCATACCGGGTAATTTAGGTGTTTTAGAGATTTTTTTACTGTGATAGTAGTAGTTCTTTTTAGGGTTCCGTATCCGAAGGGTACCAATGGAACTCTATTACTAAGCCTCCGCTGTCCGTCTGTCCATCCGTCCGTCTATCTATCAGTGGGCTATATCTCAAGAACAGTAACAGTTGAAATTTTCACAGAGTGTGTATTTCAATTGCCGCTATTAAAACAAATAATACAAATTTAATTAAAATAAAAAATTATGGGGCTGTCATACAAAAAACGTGTTTTCTTTCGGTTTATGGTACGGAACCCTTCGTGTAAAATCTGACTCGCACTTGGCCGGTTTTTTATATTATTTTGAGTTTTATATTTTTGGCTACATGCCAGATTAAAAAGACTCCTACTGACACGTGCGATGTGATAATATGCGACACAGATGCAACAATCAGTTTCCATAGACATAGTTCCATGAACCGATCGTCAAACTGTTGATCTTTTTTTTTTTGTTTGGGAAATCATCAAATGACTTCTTCCGCTCTGGGTGGAGTGGAAGGGTGTGTCAGACTCTTACTGACTAAAACCCATCCGTGTTACTTCTGAAGCCCTTTGCGTTTCAGGGCCGCGGTGACTCTTTCGAACAAATTCCGCAACCCTGGCAGACATCTTTAGACATCTCTTTGAGGCGCGCGTGGAACACAACGCACCATCGACCCGGGCCTGGTGGTGATCGGACAGCAAGCCACCCAACGCTCGCCGTCCGCAGGCCCGAAACTGTTGGTCTTGAAGCCACAACCACCTATTAGTCTTTTATAAAAACCTCAAATTTATTTAGCATCCATTAGACCGTACCACCCCATTGTTATTTATTTTAATTATTTTTTACCATCCATCAACAGCAATGTTCCGCAGACTTAACGGCTTAATTTGAAACAAAAGCAAAACGTTTTTAATTAACGCTACTGTTTAGGTCTATCGATGTATCCGACGTATTTGCGGAACATTTAACCTAGTTTTTTTTGCTAAGTGAAGTACGAAAGTAGTTCGTAAGGCTTTGAGGCTTAGGGTACACTGGCACTGGTAATTTATTGCCAAAATCTTTGTAATTGTTGGTTTTCATAGTTTGATTTTATTGAAAGAAAAACAAAGAAAGAAAATTTGCATTTAATGGCACATTAATAAAAATGAGGTGTTTCCTCACAAATATTAAAAAAAAATCAAAAATCAAAATCTCAAAAATGTTACGTATTTATAACAATGTTGTGCCAAAAGGGCCTCAGTAGGTAGGTCCTGCCAGGGTTACGGAATTTGTTCGAAAGAGTCACCGCGGCCCTGGAACGCAAAGGGCTTAAGAAGGAACACGGATGGGTTTTAGTCACTAAGAGTCTGACACGCCCTTCCGCTCCACCCAGAGCGGAAGAAGTCATTTGATGATAACCCATACTTAAAAAAAAAAGGTAGGTAGGTAGGTATTATTCGTTTTGGTTTACCTTGTTCTATTAGCTCGACGGATAGTCCAGAAAGTGTTGTCGCATTGTAGGATTGTACTTGTCTATGGGAGCTTTTATATTGCATTTCATGGCAACATAAAATATTATAAATACCTCTAAGAATAATATGCAACTAAAACAAATGAATAACGTAAATTAAAAAGTGCGTAAAAACTTCTATGAAAAATTAGGTCTCTATCCAGAGAAAAAAAAATTGAAGCAACTTATCCGATTATCCGTAGGTTAAGAGAGCAATAAAGTCCAAATATTGTACAGTCATAACTCGTTGACAAATCACCACAACTTTCACCTGAAATACTAAATTTCTAAATTCCGACCACTAACTGCAATTTCGTCGTGCCAATTCCGGAATCACAAAAGCTCGATCCAATCTAAGTAGTGTAGGTACAGGCGTATCACAGAAGGTATAGGTAGGTACAGAAGGTTCACTACAAACAACATTCGAAAACAGGCGCACGCACACATAGACACGAACGTACGGCGATCGGGGGCCGTAGTATGACCGTCAAAGCCAGCATGTTTCGGTTTTGAGATCACTATACAGGTCAAACATAACTTTATAACACACTACAACTTTCTTTTAACTTTCTTTTAAGTGCGTTTACACCTCTGTACGTAAAGCTTGCTTGAACCGACTATAGAAATAAAGAATAGGCTTAGCATTCTCTAAACATATCGAAGAAGATACGGATGAATAGATGAAGTGAATACGGAGATAGAAGCGTGAGAGAGAGATAAAGCGATCCACCGGCCGATGTTTTTTTCTTGAATAAATTTCGCTGTCTTGCCTGCCTTTGTCACTACGACCCACACAAAATAGACAAGTGCAGTGTATTGGCCACGCAGTCACTGAGTCTCTGTCTACAGAGTAGTTATTTTGTGACTTAAAAGAAAAAAAGAAAAGGAGGTATTTATTACATTTCAATTCATTTTTTTTCTTATTGTGTATGTACGAAACAGCAAAACTCAAATGTTACAGAAGGAAAAGGCACAACAAAGGTAAAGAAGATATAGTCACTCCATTCCCTACGTCTCTAGGGTTGACCTTCTGTGTATATCTATACTGTGGCAGGTACTACAGATGTACAGCCCTCGGCTATACTCGGGTAAAGTCGTACACACTCGCCGCTAGTGTACATGAGGTTTAATTTCGACCGCGGGTTGAAATCTGGAGTGCCGTTAAGAAAATAACCCCAATGAATATTCAGAAGCTAAACAACGCTCTATCGCATGGCTTGTTTTCATTAGCATGATTGGACTGACCCCATTAAATATCCACCATAACATAGACTCATGTACAGTCTACAAAGCTATTTGGTATATAGGCAAAAATATATTTTTTTCCACTGCTATACCAATATTTATTTTTGATGTGTGCATTCTAACTTTTTAAGCTTATGATATTCTTACGAGTGTGGTGTACAATAATTATCTACTCAGCATATTCACAACATTGTTGAAAAGTAGTAGCAAGTTAGCTGCCTGCATACCAAATAGCTTTGTTGACTGTACAGTGTAGCGTTATTAGAATTTCTAAATGGATAAAAAAAAAGGTTTGAAATGCTGAACTTTCGCTTCGTTTGTTTATTGAAAGGGATTTTGTTTTGCTAGTTTAGTTTGGCAAGCTATTTGAGAGCCAGAAAGCGTGAGAGCTAGATTGTTATTTACCTAATAATAATAAAATCTACTGTTAAGTTATCGGAACACTATTTTTAATTGGTATATCCTACTAATATAATAAACGCGAAAGTTTGTAAGGATGAATGGATGGATGGATGTTTGTTACTCTTTCACGTCAGAACAGCGGATCTCGATGAAATTTGGCACAGAGGTAGATTATAGTCTGGAATAACACATAGGATACTTTTCATCCCGGGAATATGTTCCCTTGGGATTATTTTACGACATAAACGTGGGCGGAGCCGCGGGCGGTAGCTTGTAAAATAATACATATAATCAAGAAAGGTGAATATTTACCTTAAATATTAAAAAAGATTACCAAAGTGACTTTTATATTTTTATAACAACGTTTTTGTACGAGACTGTACTTTTAATAATTAACGTTTCTCTTTTCATCACAAGTGGTCTAGGCACGATTTATAAATATATTTCAAGGTTTCTTGTCACCAAGTTAACAGCCCACGTTCAATCCTGCATTGCGATTGAGTTGGCTGATTCTGTAAACATGTCGAAGTGAAGGCTTGGGTGAAGTGATCCCGAAATGAGCTGTCAATCCATGTAATCAAGATGGAATGACAGCTCACTTCGTGATCACTTCACCCAAGCTTTCACTTCGACATGTTTACAGAATCGACCGGCTGGCTGGCTACAGAAATGACCTGGTGAGGGTCGCGGGTAGCCGATGGTTGGGAGACGCACAGGACCGGTTATTGAAACTTGGAGGAGGCCTATGTCCAGCAGTGGACGGCTTTTGGCTGATATGATGATGATAATAACAGATCGATTCATGCTCACTTCACCTAAGTTGACACGTTGGGAGGTTGACAGAATAGACCGGCAGTCTTTTAAGTGGAGCGACTGTAAGTGACCCAGTAAGTGGTTTAATACTGGTACTTCTTCGCAAGACTGGTTTACCTCAAACCCTCGTATGCACATTAATTTGAGTAAGTACCATTTAGTAGTAGTCAATTAGAGCTTGAGTACTACTTGGAACCAATTTGGCATTTGGTTTGTTAATTGACGCAACCGCAGCTCGTAATTTCAGGTAAGTTGGCACTATGACATCTTATCGTATCTTCGGTAAGGCTATGTACAGACTTGGTACAAGACCTTCTGCTTCTGCTTCGCAGGGTAGGAGGAGGAGAGGATATTAATAAGCTCCTTCTCGGCATGCCGTTTTTCGACATGTTCAACAAATGTCGTCAAATTTTATCCAATTTACACAAAACCGACAGAACGTATACACATAAACAGAATTACACCTGAACTTTTCTCATGAATTACTCCGTTCATTATCGAAAACCGTATGTAAATCCATTTGGTAGTTTTTGAGTTTAACGCGTACAAACACACAGAGAGACACGGTGGGGTGACTTTGTTTCATAATATGTAGTGATTTAGTGAAGTGAAGTGATAAACTCGCGTTTGAACACAATCTCAAATGATAGTAAGCAATGATGTGATCGGAAATGGAGCACGCTTGCCTAGAATTAACCTCCTTGATTAAGTCTAGATGGACTATTTAATTGCTCTGTGACAGCAATTGTGACGGCACTTCTGATACAAAACTATCTTTTTACGGCTTAAAAAGCTGTTTGGCTGACTTTGATCTACGTGGTATTAAAAACATTATCATTTAAGCCTTAAGAACTCACATAGACTTATCCTTACATCTAAATAATAACGTCATCATCTGCCTAGCCTTTTCCCAATTATATTGGAGTCGGCTTCCAGTCAAACCGGATTCAGCTGAATACCAGTATTTTACGTGGAGCGGCTGCCTACCAGACCTCCACAATTCATTAACTGGGTAACACGGTACTCCTTGGCAAGACTGGTGTCAGATTATCTGGCTTCTGACTATCCGTAACGACTGCCAAAGATCTACAAATGTCAGCCGGGACCAACGGCTTAACGTGCTTTCCGAGGCACGGAGGAGTCTCGGTATGTTAAGATGGTCACCCATCCACAGACCAACCACGGCAAGCGTTGCTTAACCTTGAAGATCGACCCGTGCGGCTGTTATTATTTAGCCACGAGCTTCTTTGATTATCATATCTATTATAATTGAACTCAAAACATCAGCATTTCCAGAAATTGTAGATTCTTTTGACTGAACAGAATAACAAATGTATTGCAGCTCAAAGTAACAAAACAAACCCAATATGTTCAATTTATTATTCTATTAAAATTTCACAACCTCGCAGCTTATGCGTCCAATCGCCATTGACATAATGTTATTCCCTTTACGAATCCCATGCGCGACAGTTATGATCGTACAATGTCACAAATTGACTGCCATCACAATTCGCATAATTTTCACCCAAAATACCACTTACCATTTAATTATGTTCACGGTACGCCAACTCGAACTCGAACCAAAGTCACTGTGAACGTACATTTGATTCGCGCGGAACAGATTCAGAAATTACGCTCAAACTAAATTCTAATAAATCAAATGGTTTTCCTTGCGTATGGATTTTCGCGTTGCTCGACGTGATTTAGTAGGGCGTTAAAGCGCCATCTATCGTGTACCAATAAAGTCAGTAGTAGAGTTTTTAATTTATTCTCTTTTCGCTCGCACGGAATTTCGAACTGAATTATTTTTAGAGGTAGTTTTGATATATGAGGTTTTCAGTGGAACGAATGATAGTTTTGTTATGAGTTTTTGTATTTCAGTAGGTATAATAATGCTTAATTACTTTTCAACTTAAAAAACTCAAAGCATTTATTTCAATTAGACCATTTGAATTGTCAAGGTCGGTCGGTCAAAACGATGAAGCTATTTGCACGTTCCAAAGTGTAGATCTGTATGGAAAAGAACGTGCAAGAAACTCCACGGACACTCTTTTAAAACAACAACTTTTAAGTTCATAATAGGATTTATTCGTTTTATTTCACATAATATTAAATTAATTTTTGTATACCAAATTTTGTAAAACCATTATTTGAAAAGAGTAACTATGGAGTTTCTTGTCCGTTTTTCTCCATAAGAATCTACCTTTCCGAATGGACAGTAGAGTTACTTTATTAATGTAATATTATTATTTTACTGAACTATAAATGATGACCTTCAAAAGTACCGTTTAATGGCCTAATTGAAATAAACGTTTTGACTTTGACTTTATGAACTACTTATATTTTACATGCGAAACCCAATGTCTATCAGTATAAACCTTCCTTTTTTAAATTGATATGGAATAGTGGTCGTTTGAAAATGTACAATATTGCTTGCTTATCCATAAATATCCATGAAGGTTGATAAGCAAGCGACCACATTGAAAACCTCCACAGATAGGATGTATACAAAAGAATATTACTTCGGCAATTAAGACAAAAATTACATAAAATTAAATACCCTCTGTTTATTCTTTTGTACGCAGCCACAAAATAACATAGATATACAAATAACGACATACATTCTCCATGTATTTATACTGTTTTCCCCTAGGAGGCGAGGTGTGTATGTGGATAATAAGGCGGGAATTAGAAACACACGTACATACAACTGTTGTCCCTTTTATCTTTATTAAGGCAACACAATTATTTTAACGGATGTTATTGTTTATGTTTTGTGTTTTTTTTATGATGTCATTGTTTCGGCTTTTTAAAATTACATTTAAAAAAAAACGTGTTATGACTTATGAACTAAATTTAACACTTGACTAAGCGGCCTCAATTTTGAAATCGATTTTATACTTGGAAGGAAAACAAAAAAAATATCAAGTTATTCAAAATAAGATCGCAATTCTTCTCATAGTAACTTTGATAGGAAATCTCCACCAGAGTTAGATTGTGAAAACTACAACGAGTAAAAGTTAAATTTAAACATTCCAGTTACAAAATCAACAATTAACTTTCGTTTAGAGCGTTCACTCTTCGCGATATTTCGACTTTAAACTTTTAAGTCTTTATACTTGTGTGTGTGTGTGTGTGTCTAAAAATTTAGATGACCTTTTTCACTTTTAAAAAGAACACTCAAAATCTCTTTCCCTCTGAACATTTTAGACCCAGGTATTTTGCGAGTCTCATTGAAGTCGGTTCATTCAATTCAAAAAATAGGTAAGAATTTGAAAGTTTAAATGAAACATTGTGTAGAGTATCTCTTTAAGTAGCTCAGTCAAACCTTTTAAATCCTAATATCTCCAAGTCTCACAGGTAATTGTTTGAACATAAATCTCGCCTACTAAACACTCAGAACAAGCAGTGTGCTACACATCTAAGGGCCAGCCAATATTTGTTAGGCAAATTGCTTAGCCACAGTGCCAATCAAGTGCCCCACATAATCGCTCAATGTTGACCCCTGTAACGCCCCGAACTAAGATAAAATAGTGTGTGGTAAGAATTGGTCCAATCGAGTACAAAATTGTGGGAATTCGACTAGCGGATCTCTATGTCACTATTTTTAATCTAATAAAGGTATTACAGGTTTCGAATTTGGTGCATGGCCAGTTGGGCCACTGAACGATTGGTACCAGTTTATAGGTAACTGGAACAGGGTATAAAATCCCGCAAACCTCCAATGAAAAGGGAGGATCCTCCGACCACGCGGTAATTGTTTCGGGTGGGCAACTGCTCAATAGTTGATATTCGGACTGTTGTATATGTTCAAATCGCACGGAGAACTTTGCTTGCGCGATGCAGGATTTCGTTGAGTTAGTTCGCAGCAGGCGAGATAGATGGCGATGAGGTTCTTTTTGTTGCGATGTAGATTTTGCTACTTTGTTTTTTTGTGGCGGCATTGATGTCGCTAGAAGGTAATCAATAATAACTCTAAGTGAACTCCATAGTGAGTAGGACATACACAGACCAGTGATACTCTACAAATAGACCAGGAGCGCAGCAGTCGTAACTGAATGCTTGTATGACACAGAGATACGAAACGTAAATTTAGCAAAAGAAGTATGCAAGGATGCGTGTAGTGTTCTACAGTTTCTACTTCCCTCATGGGAAAAAAAATTTGAGTGTATTATGGAGTTCACTCACTTTGTTTACTCAACTTCCGTCATCCCATTCGAACCTAACCTATCTACCTATCCAATGTGGAGACATTGATATGATAATAAATGAAAACACTGGCTATACTGGTTCATAGGAATATTTTAAAACTGTTATAAATCCTGTCACCGAAATTAAAAATAAACTTAGCATAAAACGTCAAAAAACTCAAACTAGTCAAGGATAGTGACTACTGTTCTGACGAAATATTCCAAGCAGTCTGTTGCAGTTAGTAACATCAAATCTGTGATGAAAGACAAAACATTGGGAGGCACTAGGATTGCCAGGGTTTTGATTTACCTACTGTCGTATCGTTGTCTCCACCTTGTACACCCTAAGTTTCCTCAAACCAAACCTTTTTTTTTTCTTTTTTTTTTTTTTTTTTTTTTCTTAATTTATTTTTATAATCAGAAATATGCAGGTTTGATTTTATGGTTCTCATGGAAAAAAAATTGTTGATCTAAATCAAATAAATGTTACGTACTTATTTACTTCCAATTTTATTGCACTATTTTATTAGGTCTCGGACCTATAAAATTGCATTTCAAGTTTAGTAAATGGGCCATTTTGAACTTCAATTTTACTTAGAACTGTAAATAAATTATNTGGCGGGGGGATTGAGGTGTTTGACTCCCCCCGCTACGTCAAAGAGGGGCGCACGGAAACACCACGCGCCGCCACCTCGGGTCCAGATGAATGGGGGGCGACGGACATCCCCAAGTCCGCCGCCCCTGGACCCAGTTAGGGGGGCCGGAAGAGGGCAGCGTATGCCCTCCTCCGACGCCCGATGCGCCTGCTGCGGGCAGGGAGAGCGGTTGTGATCTCCCTCTCCCTTTCCGCAGCCTCCTTCTGCTCGATAACTGTCTCGCAGAAGGAGACCACCGCGTCCCAGGACTCCTCACCGCCGACCATAGCATGAACTACGGCCGGCAGAGAGAGGTCACCGCCTACCACAGAGATGAGGGCACGGCGCGGCTCCTCCCAAGCGGCACATTCTGCCAGCGTATGCCGCGCCGTGTCCTCCCGACAGTCGACGCAGTGGTTTCCTCAAACCAAACCTAACCTAACATCATGAAATGTCTAAATCTAAGATGGCCAGGACATAAACAATACGGTACTATAAAAATAACAAAAATATTTTTTTCGATTACATTAGCCGTATCAAAGTAGGATCCTAATATTCTTTATTGGTATTTCAAGTCATAGATTAGGTAAATATTACAAGAACATTTCGATACTAATCTATCTATAACATCATTATCAACGTCTATTACCATAATAACATGGAGCTACAAAAAATCAATAAATCATGTCAGTTTGCTGTCAGTCAAACGTTAGTGGGTCTAATGTTGTCATAATAATGATGGTTTATGTTATCTATATCTAAATAATAATATATGAAGGTGTGTTGATTGACATCGAAGATTTTCAGGCAGTAATAGTGCAGTGCGGCATAATATAGTAAAGGTTTGCGGTAATGCAACGCAATGGGCTGTGCGTTGATAAATATTGTCATGAGAAAGGATCACATTGTAGTGACATCAATGCCGCCACATGAAAAACTAAGAAACGAAATTTGTACCGCAACAAAAAGAATCGCAACGCCATCTATCCTGTCAGCGACGAACTACCAACACAATCTTGCATCGCGCAAACAAAGTTCTTCGTGCTTTTGAACATATACAACAGTCCGAATATCAACTATCGGGCAGTTTCCCACCAGACACAACAAGCGTCTGGTAGGAAGATCCTCCGTTTTCAGTGGAGGTATGCGGGACCTTACTCTCTGTTTCGCATACCTCTATTATCTACATAGATTTAAACTAGCGACTAGCTTTCCAAGATTTTAAGGAATTCAGAAAATATACAACGTGTAATAGAATAAACACAAAATCTTAAAAAGGGTAATAAAATTGTTCTCATCAGTATGAACAACTTTTACTATGGGGTCAACCTCTAAATCGCGCAAAAAAAATCTAATATTTATATTACAAGTCTAAAGCTCGTGGCTATTATTTTAAGATATTCGGCAGTCTCCAGATGTCAGAATATCCGACGCCAGTCTTGCGAAGGGGTTTTGTGTTACCCAGGGTTGTGAAAGTCAAAACAGCAGTCATTGAATAGAGTTATTTAGTGTCACTACAATCAATGCACTGTTTCCCATCACAGATGCCAAACAAAACAAAAACGCAAAAAGCTTTTGTTGTTACGCACTCAATCCATTCTCGTAATAAGCCGATATCTTAATCCACTCAATCTCACGCATTCCTCTCAAAAAGTTACTCTGCTCCGCTTGAGCAATTTATCGATTTATTCTAAAAGCTGCGACATATTTCGCAGCCATTAGGTAACCTCCACTTAAACCGGTGTTATCCTGTCTCAGAGCTTTCTCATTTCGCAAAATAGCGTCGAACGTTCGTTCGGTTGGCAGTGCCGACTCCTCGAGACAAATGGGCGTGTCAGCCGCAGTCTCCCTCTGACGAGCGTAAATTGCTTTGATTTTCTAACAAATCCTCCCAAGAAACTGTTGCCGCTTTTATATTTAGATTGGTGGGATTAAGCGTGTTTAGTTCCTTCGAACGGAAATTCATTGAGATGTCCCAATAATTTTCAGAAGCAGATTGAGACTCAGTCGCATAAATCGATCGATCAATCTAGTCGCAGGTACGTATCTATCCTATGCGTGATTAGGTCGGGTTTTGGATGGGAGACCATCCGTTTCATACCGTACCTCTCGGTGCCTCGGAAAGAAAGGATGTGGACCACATCCGGATGACCGGACGTGGTCCACACCGTCCAGACCGGATCCTGAATGTAATTTTTAGATCTTTGACTGCCGTTGAGACGCCCGACAGTCTAAAAACCAGCCCTTGGTGAAACTGGGTTTTAGACTATCGGGCGTCACACAATACCCTTATATTGTGTAACTTAGTTATAGAGGCAGCAGGGTTTCTCCTTGTCTTTAATATCCTCATCTTGTCTGGTTGAGGAGCTCCTATTGCCACCTTTCCAACAACTCGGATGTTAGCAATTGCTTGAAAAATTGATTGCCTATTTCTAACCAGATCCACATACGACCGAAACAAGAAAATACAAGCTTGTAAAAATCTGGCCAAGTGCGAGTCGGACTCGTGTGCAAAGGGTTCCGAACAAATTTCATTTTTGTAACATATATACTTTAGACTTCTTATAGGTTCTCTTGTATTTTTTTCCGTTTGTTACGGAATTTCGGAACCCTAAAATTGCCACAGTGGGGTAAGCCATGGAAACAAAAAAAAAGACCGTTGGTAATAAACTCACAGGCTTCCATAATATTCAGGAGATCCGATTTACCAATAGCTACGGCGTGCTTAAAATAGAGCGCTGGCTTTTATAAACGGAGTGGTACCAATACTGGCAGGGATTGCATTGTAAGGTTTTATTCACGCTTGTAACTTTAATAAAAATATTGCTTTTGCTTTTTGAGCGAGTTGCAGAAACGGGTCATGACGAATCGATACTGTTTAAAATTGTATACCGGGGACAGGAGGATGGCTACTGTCTGTAATTACATGGCTGTGCATAAAAAGGTTTTTCCTTTTTTTTAACCGACTTCAAAAAAAGCAGGAGGTTCTCAATTCGGTTGCATTATTTTTTTCCTCATAACTCGGTAAATTATGAACCGATTTGAAAAATTATTTTTTCATGTGTGTTCATGTTATCAAAATCGGTTCTGTACTTTGGTTTTTAAATCAAATAGCCGGAGGAAATAAAAATTGACTTGATTGACTTTCCAGTGGTGTTGTTAGTACCAGACTCAGTGTGTGTACCACTAACAAATATAAAATAAAACACAAAATACAACCGACTTCCAAATAAACAAAAACACTACAAAGTATAAAATAACTTTAATTTCGGAAGTCGGTTTTAAAATACGAAGAAACAATCACAATCACCGACTTCCGATATTAAAAGGATTTTTATGCAGATACAGTGCTTGCAACCCCACCTTAAAGAATTCCACAAACAGGCCTTAAAACCCTTTTTGGAGTAATTGTTTTAGGAACATATCCGTGGAATGGTTTTTATGAATTCGCTTTGTCGCATCGTGTCTGCTGAGCATCAAGGGTCCTACACAAAGGTGCGACGTTCTTATTCGAAAGTCAGTCTTAGGGGACTGCCGATAGATCTGAAAACTAAGCGATAGTTAAAGCGTTCGGTGATGATGACGCGAGTTCCATGATTTTTGTTCACCCAAAAAGTGTTCAACGCGCCTAAAGAAATGTTCACTCAAAAGAACATGCGGGGCATTCTTTGGGGACTGTCAATATGTCGCGAATTCCATGATTATTGTTCACCCAAAAAGTACACATACATATATACACAGTATACATATAGCTCATGGAAAGCGTTCGGTGACGATGACGCGAGTTCCATGATTTTTGTTCACCCAAAAAGTGCTAAATGCGCCTTAAGAAGTTTTCACTTCAAAAATATCCGCATCCTGGTCGCACTGTCGCACAGGTCTATGGAAGCCTTTACTCGTAACCTTTAGGTTTCTTGAAGACGTAGGTCGTACCTTTCTTTTTTTTATCTTTATCTAAACAAGGTAAGAGGAAAATATTTTATCAAGTGTAATTCCAGTTAACATTTTCTTCAGGTATTGCTTTAAGACAAGATATAATTTTCTTCGAAAAAATAACTTCTGTGAGTAAAATAATAATTATTAATATTTACTTTACCGATATTACCTTTTTTCAAATATCAGCTTTCGTTACAATCTCCAGAAGTAATTATTTATAATGGAAGAGATTCTAAATTATTTTTGTTATTCGTCACTTAGGTATATAATTATTCAAGGCTGCCTCATGAGGTCAGGATCAAGTAAAATTAGGTTTATCTATCTGGAATTTCCCAAAAGAAGCCCAGAGTTTAGATCTGTATCCGGTTGATTGTAATAGACTCGCCCTTATATATGGGGTATCGTAGCTCTAATATTATACATGAGATAGTGAGTTTGTTTATCTGTTATACTTACACGCCTAAATCGCTTAACCGATTTTGATGATCTTTGGTACAGATATAGATGGAACCCTGAAGACGGTTATAGGCTACTTTCTATTTGATAATATAAACTTGAACGCGAGCAAGGACGGGTAGAAAAGATAGTCAAGTAATATATTGTAGGTCTTTTCTGATAATGTATTGGTTGGATTACATGGATATGAATCGTCGAATTTTATAAATGAACACAAACATACCTACTTCTAGTATGTACAATGAAAATTAAGTTTATAAACTTAATTTTAACTTAATTTTCATTGTATAGTACTAGAATTAGGTACCGTAATGAACGAAAAATACATATTTCTATTCAATGAACATTAAGTTTATAAATAAATGCAAAATACAATGAACATTACGATAATAAATGAATGCAAAATATTTATTTCTGTAGAATGAACATTAAGTTTTTAAATGAATGCAAAAATACCTACTTCTGTACAATGAACATTAAGTTTATAAATGAACGAAAACATACCTACTTCTAGTACCACTCATGAGAATGTCCACCCTAACACTGCAAAAGCATCTAAAGTTTAATGCTTTACACAGCTTCAAATGATGTAGAGTTAAAATGAACTTTACTTCCCAGAGTTACAGTGCATATTACGTTAAGAGGTAATCTAATTAGTGTGCGTGCATTACTAAATGATACTTGGCACGAATGGACTGGGGTTGGCGCTTTCACACCGTGTTTCTGTAGCAAGGTACTTATTAGGTACCCTATTTATAATACAACAATGCGTGTTAGCACGGACCATAGGAGAATAAGTTAGTCGTAGTTAAATTACTTGTACGAAAATGTCACCATGTCAGTCCGACTTCAGGATCAAACCTTTAAACCTATCCTCTTGCAGCGGGGTTCGAGGCAAGGAGACGTCATTTCTCCGAAATTGTTCACGGCTGCAATGGAGGATGTTTTGGACTGGAGAAGGCTAGGCTACCTTCGATTTGCCGACGATATAGTCGTCATGGCTGGAGGACCTCAGTGCAATGCTCGATGACCTCAGTAGAGCTTCCGAAAGAGTGGGTCTTAAAATGAACATGGACAAAACCAAGGTCATAGTAAATACCCATGTAGCACCCACTCCTATCAAGATCGGAGACTCTACACTCGAGGCCTATGTCTAGCAGTGGACGTCTTTCGGCTGATACGATGATGATGATGATGACTTAAATTACTAATTAGTTGACATATATCAACATAGACTTATCTCCATGAGATGCAACATAGACTTATCTCCATGAGTTTTCTATGGACAAAAGCTGTCCCTAACGCGAAGCAGTTGAGTATTGGTTGCAAGTGAAAACGAACTTTTTTTTGTCTATGACTTATTTGAAACAACAGTCAATACATGAAACAACATACTGTCATAGAATAATGATGTTGAATCAAAAGATAAGATTATCTCGATGTTTTAATACAGTAAGATTTCCCGGGGGTGTCGTCGTAAGAGGCAACTAAGGGATTCACCAGAGACTGGGCAGCAGCATTCTCTGTGCATTGAAAAAGCTATACTGCGATCGCCAACCCGCCTGTCAATCGTAGCGATCAGGGAAAACGGCCCCTTTGGAGGAGGCCTATGTCCAGCAGTGGACGTCTCTCGACTGATATGATGATAATGATGAGATTTATATATTTAGGTTGGAAACAAGCCAATATTTTGATAATTATTTGGAATTGTTGTTTTATAAAGAGAGGCTTGTAAAGAATAACAGCCACACGGGTCGATCTTCAAGGATGAGCAACGCTTGCCAAGGTCGGTCTGTGGATTGATGACCATCTTGACATACCGAGACTCCTCCGTGCCTCGGAAAGCACGTTAAGCCGTTGGTCACGGCTGTCATTTGCAGATCTTTGGCAGTCGTTATGAATTGTCAAAAGCCAGAAAATCTGACACCAGTCTTGCCTAGAACTACCGTGTTACCCAGTTAATAGGTTGTGAAGGTCTGGTTGGCAGCCGCTCCACGAAAAATTACTGGTATTCAGCTGAATCCGGTTTGACTGGAAGCCGACCCCAATATAGTTGAGAAAAGGCTAGGCAGATGTTGGTTTAAAAATATTAATTGAGGTAGCACTGTTCAAACGTTACACAGCAGCTTTGAAATTTCAGGATATCTGATATCCGATACTAGTTAACGAAGCCGACGTGATTAATACTAAATTACAAGAGATACGATTACGCGATGGCGTAGAAGTGCTATTGTGGTAGGAATCAGAGGCGTCGACATCAATATAATGGCCTGCGCAGACTGGCGGACGGGACGGCAGACGATTTTTAATTTATCAATTGAATTTAATAGCTATCCAATCGCAATAAGGTACCTATACCTATATTTCAATGCTCGGTGATCGGTCTCGAAGCATCGCAGTGCAGTTTTCTCTGGAAAATCCAATATTGAAATATTTGCCCAGTCGATTGGATGACTATTAAATTTAATTGATTAGTTATAAATCCTCTGTCGTCCCATCCGCCAGTCTGCGCAGGTCATTACCCAGCTATGAGTAAACCGATTATTTTGTTTCTAATAACATTATTCTGTTAAGTGCACTTGTAGTGTGTAGTGTTCTCATTTGGTCAATTTAGAACGCTCAAATTTTGCCATAAAACCTCACTAGACTCGGGAATCGAATCCAAGATCTTATGCTTATCTACTGATATTCGATAGAGCCCCCATACACTAATGCCATCATGATTTGATGAATGAAAGACACATACTAATTATTACGCACACAATTACAATAACAATACAAACATACAAGACATTCAATTAAATAAAATGTATTCTTATTTACATTATTGGTCATAAAAATACAATAAATATAATTTTGTAACCGTCATTCGAACAGCTACATGCCTGCCACAGCAATGCCGGATATAAGGTCAGCCCAGCCTGTTGGCCATCATTGCCTGGATAGCATTGGGGCTGGCCCGCACCCGGCGCACCAGGGACGCAAAACGCTTACGCATAGAAGTGTGTTACGAACAGTGATCGCATAATCGAGCGCTAATATACCTAAAATTATAATATGGACATGATTTTCAGAATTCCGGGTCCCGGAATCGTACGAAATTACTGAGATTGCTAAAAATGCCCGCAAAAAAAATATAGTTAGAACTCGGTATGAACTATAATTGTAATTTTTTATAGGTATTCCATTTGTTTTGAATAAAATAAAGATACTAAATCAAAATAACCACTGCTATAACTTCATTAAGTTTGTTATAGTTGTTTTTACAAAATTGTTTAATCCCGGGAACCCAGGATTACTTATTTATTCTGAAAGAAATGTCCACATTATTCTTTCACGGGAAGAAGTTTAGGTATATAAGCGCCCAATTATCCAATCACTGTTTAAGAAACGGCGATAGTGCTATACGTCTTGTATATGTAGTTCCGTTATGGTATTATTCAGACGTCGTAGTAGGGCCCCAGTAGGTCGCAAGCGCTAGTGCGCTCGATAAAGAATTCATTTCTTTCTTAGTCTTCAAAGCACTTTCAAAACGGTAGGTAGGTATGGATGTCACGTACAGTTCATTTCTAGTTACACAGTGGCGTGCTAAGCTTGAAAATCCGGCTCAAAATCGATAATTCTCATTAATCAAGCACCCAATTTGAGATACGGTGCTCAATATTTCAAATGTAAGACATTTCAACTTGCAAACTTCTAACTGTCATTGTAATTCGCACGCCACCAACAACTTAATAACTTAAGCAAATAGTCCCATCTTATAAGAATACTATAGTAGGCGCCAGATAATCGTGGAATAACGGTCATTGACCCACCTACAATTATTGAAATTTTTAATTTGAAAAACGGAATTAATGACACAAAGCTGTCCCGAATCATCATCTCTCGTGATCCTTAACATTGTCTAATAATGAAAAACGATTCATATTTAATTGTTCAGGTACCTATGAACAGTTATTAGGGAAAGGTCAATATACTTTATTCCACATTTATCTGGCGCCTACTATAGTTTTTACTGCGGCTTCGTTGACGAACGCAAAAAGAAGTCAGCGATAGCTTCCTCTTGCTAAAACAATGTTTGTGATCGTATCGTATCAAGTGCTCCCAGAGATTAACTTTTACAAATTTATTAACAAACAAACAATAAGTTTTACATCTTCATAATACCAATTAGTTTTGATCACTTTGCTATTACTGTCAGCCTGCATTATCCCCGCTCGGCAAAAGCCCATGGCTTCTTTCGTTTACGATCCAGAGCTAATGTGGCCCACTGGTGGTTTGTTCTGTCCAACTCGTAGGGGAGAACGGGGCTAAACGTGCCGCGGGGAAGTTGTTCCGATATAATTTAACAATGTACCGGACGTTACTGGCCAAACTAAGATAGTTGCCATCGGTGCACTGCAGCGTTCCGTTCTATGACGAATTTACTTGATATTTTTATCTCTTTATTCTTTTTTTCATATAGCCTATTTTTATTTGAACAACCTCCCCGCGCCACGTTTAGCCCCGCTCTCCCTACTAACCATCTTCAATGGGGACTTCCACGATACCTTTTAGCAGCGCCACGGCTCCACATAGTGGCGATTGTAGCCCACAGCTCAAAGGGCATACGCCAAACGCGCCCAGCCCATTCCTAATTCAAATTTGCGGTTTAAAGCAATGTCATGCGGTGATCTGTGGTTTTAAACACAGTGAGGTGTTGAGTATCTATGTAGTTTATTAATATGACGTCTAAAGGATACTTCCTTGGTAAAAGAACTATAGCTGTCTATCTATATTAAAATCGATATTCCAAGTAATTTTTATCGATAACATCGCTGATATTAATGCTACCTCCCTACATGGAAACATTTCATAAATTATTCACTACCTTCAGGACCACTTAACCCACAATTTGAACTACAATCCTTTTGAAGAAACATTAGCGTTTTACTAATTCATTTTTGTGATGAATAATCGACGGAGTATTTACTGTGTTATTAACTAGACGTTTATTTTGGAATGGAATATGGTAAACGATTTAATCTACTTGGATGGTATTGAATCATGGAGACGATGCGGTACACAAATATTCATCATCAATATCCATAACTTCAGCCACTACTGGGTTTCCTTTCTTTGCCAATCCTCACATTTCTAAGCCGACCCTCATGTAGGTTCTACCCGTGATGACAACAATATAGTCTTTGGAGACCAGTCTTCGGTCAATACCTTCGGTCATTCGGTCACACCTCTCACCTCTCACCGAGTCTTACCATTATGTCAAATATGATCTAGGACAGACAGTGTCCTTTAGATATGTGTAATACATGCCAGAGGCTGCGGGGTGGTGAGTTGCTAACCCAGAAATTACTTGGTCTAACACGTTTATGTCTTTTAACGACTTTAATTACACTGACACACAGACATACAATACCTACGTGCTGCTTTGTAGCAGAAAGAGGTATGCTGGTGGTATTATTCCTTCCTAGAAGTTTTAGGGGACTGTCATATTAAAAAGTAAAAAATAATAAAAAAAAGGATTGATTGTGTGGTTTTATGAAACCACGGTAAAAGTGAAACTTTTTTCACATTATAGATATTAAACTAAAAATTTTCGGAATAATATTCCATTAAGGGTATAAAAAAACACTGACAAAAACAAACAAATTAGCGTGGAGCACTGGCACAAATGAGTAATAGTCTATACACTACACGGTCAGCTGATGGAACTATAGACGCCGCCATATTGGCCTCGGCTGCTCTGACGAGCGCCTTTCACTTTATCCCTACTCCGTGGCCGACCGTCACGCGACATGCGATACACAGACTAAAAAATTTGAGACGATGTAATAAAAGTTTCACTTTAAAAACTCAATCTTAAAGTACCTAAGTATGTATTAATAATTCTAAAAAAATACGTCGCGTTGGGCGACGCTCCAAATTATTTATTATCTACGATTTTTTTTCCATAAATATCACATGCCTACCTATTTTGGTCGTGGGACGTATTTTTTTTCCGACCGATCATCAAACACTCGCATATAAGGCATCTTTAATACAAAAAAAAACTAAATTGAAATCGCTTCATCCGTTCGGGAGCTATGATGCTACAAATAAACAGACAGACAAACACACAGACAGACACGTCAAACTTATAACACCCCTCTTTTTACGTCGGGGGTAAAAATTGAAAAGAAGATATAAATAAGTAACAGTAATTTAATTAACATAACAAAGTGTTGGTCCGTAAAATATTTTAAATAAAATTTGACACCTACCGCGCATAAGGTCGTTTGTTTAAATTTGTGATTTTTCAGGAAGGACAGAACTTCATCTTTTTGTTAATGAGCCGCAAAACATAAGACTATTAGCGGGTTAAAAACACGATTTTTAGGGAAAATGTAGTTTTTAAGAATTGTGTAGTAACTATATAATATTGCATTAAAGTACTAAAATCCCATTTTGCCAAAATATCATGTTACGACTATTTGCGTGGGAAGTATCGGTTAATGGATTTTGATTTCGTACGTATCTACTCGGTGTTAGTAACTTACCCAATCAATCCCTTCACAAAATGATTCCTTATACAAAGTACCTACCCGCTAACTAAACGCATGACAGCAAACGTTTCAATTTAGTTCATCGAAAGCAGAATAAGGGGTGCACCTATCGCAACTATTTATCGGACACAATCCGGCAATTCCACTAATTTGTTGCACCGCCCAGCGTATCGTAAAGTCCGCTACGTAGCCACGTAAATCCGGAGTGAGCCAATGTGCGGGTTCCGTCACGGTGCTCTGACTCTCCGAATGAGGCGATTCCAACGGTATAATGATGATTATTATTGTGTAGGGTGTTTCTGACTGGTCACTTGGCGTGAGCTTTGTGTTCAAAGTTTTAGGCCCGTATCTTCGAAAGACAGAAAAAAAATAGCGATTGAAAACTCGATTTGAGAATGTTTTAGTGTTATTTTAAACATCGCCTGTTGTACAAATATCTGATTGACACTACATTAGTTAGTAGGTAAACGTTGTTAGTATGAGCATGTTTAAAAAATAGAATGCGTTTTAAATTAATTATCAGTTAACTACATACGTTGCCAAATTTCAATCTAGATTACTATCCACTTTGACAGAAACTCTATTTAGAATGTTGACAATTAAGCTGAAATAAATGGCAAACACCCAATATTACTAAAACGTTAAAATACGTTTTAATTAGCCAACAAAAGTACCTACACATCATTCCATAATAAAGAATCTCTCAATCACCCTTACGAAGGAACCACAAGACACCTCACCCTATTACCCTCAATTTCAGTAACAGATGTAGTGCGTACACTCCGCGTAGACACGCGGAACCAATTTACCCAGAATTTACGCAGAGTTTACGCAGTCTCGGGTAGTATCGTTTGATATCTGTGTACACCGACTGAAGGAGGGCTGAAGCTTTCAACGCCGGCAAACAAATGAGGCTGTCAACCACAGGTGCGTCTTTGCCGTGACGTGCGTTCAAGTAACGAATTTTCGCGTAATTCCTAAGGATTGTGACACACTGCTTAGTTGCGATGAAAGAAGGTCACGCCATTATTTTGGGAGACAAGTGCTTTGTACTTCGTTTGGATAGGCGTTTATAGTAGGCATGATTTTGACAGAAGTCTTGTAGAAAAATAAAGTGTGATTTTTTGGCTGGATGTTTGGATATACACCTAAATGTATCTACTAGTATTTAGTGTGGGACGCTACTTGTGTCGATACTCTTGCGCCATCCCATCTTCCTAGCTCGTCGTGCTGTGCTGTGCTGGTGCTGCCGCTGCGGCTGATGATAACCTCAAACGGCGGAAATATAATAACCTAGTTGGTAATTATTTTCGTGCCGTTTGGGGTTGAAACTCTTGGATCGTGGGATCCGAGTGTTCATGATTTATTTAAAGAACCTGTAGTTGACACTTCGTGTGACCCAAGTTCTGGCTTTTATCTCGGCCAGAGGATAAGCATTGCCATACAACGTGGCAATGCCCCCAGTCTTTTGGGCTCACTTCCAATCGACAGCGATGGGGATGAATTTTTTGACGCCGTATTTTAGCTCGGAGTTTTATTTTAATTCTAAGTGTATATAGTTAGATTAATGTATATAGTTAAAATATAAAATTTACATGTTGCTAGAAAATAATTTAACTTATTGTATCTATGGTCTTCGACGTTAGTTGAATTGTGAAAAAAATTGGCTTAAGCCTCGGCTCGCAAACGGATACTATGGCTTGCGCCCACGATTCTGGACCCCTCAGCGTTGGTTTTTCGATGATTGAAAAAATTCTGCAGTATTTAACTTAAAACTGAATAAAACCGAATGACTTTTTTTATTAAAAACCTGAATGGATATTTTTTGTTAGGTATGTTTACACTGCGTTTTTGGTGAAATGCAGTGTTGAAATCTCATTCGTTATTTAAGAAGAGGTACCCTGCAGTACAAACTAATCAGACCAATACATCATTATGTTAAAACAAATTATTATTAAAACAATGAAAGTACACATTTTGATACAATTTAACCGATAACCGCTAATGATGTCATAAATCAATAGTAAACATATTGGTAACATATATTTACAGTAATTTATGTACCATAATAATAAACACGTGTAAGGAGATACTATAATCGTCACATATATAATTATTACTTTCATACATCCTTTGAAGTTCATATATTCAATATGATGTGATACATAAATATTAGGTTTATATGTTTGGTAATTACTGTTTACTTGCAATGTTTAAATATTGTAAAGGGCATTATTATATTATTTGTTAAATCGGGCATAAACATGAACTCGAATTGCAAGCAAATTAACTGAATAAAAATATCGAGCCATTACCGCCAATTTATCGTGGAGCTGAAAAATCGTTTTTGTATTTCAAATGACATAGGATAAGTTACAAAACGAGTTTTTCAAAAATGTTGCTTACGATAAGTTGGCTGTAAGGGCTCGATAAGTTCTACTTTATGCAAATTATTTCTTTAGATGCAAGGAACACAATCAAGAAAAAACCTTTGAACTAGCCACCAAAGAATAAAATAACTAGATTCTTCTATTTTTAATTAAACAACTTCTGTGAAAAGCTCTCTTGAATAAAAGATCATTCTTGTAAAAAAAACTTGCAAGCAGAAACGGTATATCTACCTACCAAAATTCTTGGGACAGAAAGACAAAGGTAGAAAATTGCCTTCTCATCAACACTGACGTCAATACAAACCTAAAAAAAATCTTATGGTAGCCGCCAGATAAACATGCAATAAAGTACATTGACCTTTCCCTAATATCCCAACGTACAGACCCGAATAATAAATGATGAACCGTCTTACTAGAGAACGTAAAGGATCACGATAAAAGTCGATTGAGGACAGTTTTGTCCTTATTTCTGTTTTTGATACTAAGAAAGTCGATAAATGTATGTAGGTCAATGACCGTTATTGCACATTTATCTGGCGCTACCATAGACAAAGTCTGTCTGTCACTGAAAAAATTCGTCAAAAACTCCGAAATAAACAGCATGTGCTACCGAAATGTCGTGATAAATCTCAAATATTTACGATGGAGCACGCTTGCCTAGAAGTAACCTATTCACTCTTGACTTAAAGACTCCCAGGTTGTAGCTATCAGGAAACACAGACTCTGGCAGGGAATTCCACTCCTTAGCTGTACGGACAATGAATGTGTTCCCAAAACGTTTTGTGCGTCTGGGTGGGACGTCCACCAGGTACCGGTGGCGCATCGTCGTACGTCGTATGGCTTGATGATAGAACGGGCTTGGTGGAATTAAACTATGCAATTCCGTCACACACTCCCCAAAATGCAATCGATAGAAAGTTTCATGAAAATTTGATCTTGCTTTTTCATGAAGAAGTAACAAACATTCATAAATTCTCACAAACTTTAGTAGGATTTTACTTTGAAGCGTACACAAAATACGATTATTAAATACAGACGTAAATAAACCGGCACTTAATAACTTCATTATCCATCCCTTACTTACTCCCCCAAAACGAACAGTGTGTCCCTACCCTAACCTAACTTAATTGACACTGTCTCGTTCCCGTCATGTTGGTACATAAGTAATTAATTACTTCAATAGTAATGCTGCGTTTATTTCTCAAGTTATATATGAAGGCATCAAGCTCGCGTGTTTCGTCTTAAATTAATTCGCAACCTGAATAATTCCTGCGTATTTCGGCGACGACTTCACCTTGGTTTGTTTTTGAAGTTAAACTCAATGTTTAGCAAAATATTTTCTAAAGGAACCGATTTGGCATAGTAACCCCAGTACCAATAAGATTTTTTTTTTTGTTCAAAGTTATAGCCAACAGTAATATTGCTTTAGTATATGACAGCATCATAGTGCACCTTAGATGACGCTAAAGTAAACAAAATATTTTAGAGATATAATGCTCTTAAGCGTTGTGTGTATCGCAATAATTGATGTAACTAATTTTGTTTAGACATTTGTACTAAAGCCACGGATGGTGCCTTTTTATGGTTCCGTAGTCAGGTCCAGGGTTACGGAATTTGTTCGAAAGAGTCACCGCGGCCCTGGAACGCAAAGGGCTTCAGAAGGAACACGGATGGGTTTTAGTCAGTAAGAGTCTTCCGCTCCACCCAAAGCGGAAGAAGTCATTTGATGATTTCACATACATAAAAAAAAAGGTTTCCGTAGTCAACAAGGAACCCTTATAGTTTCGATATGTCCGTCTGTCTGTCCGCGGTTTAGCTCAGAGACGATTAGCAGACAAGGCAGTTGAAATTTGGTATGGGTACACATTGTAGTCACGCCGACAAAGTGGTAAAAATAAGGTGAAATATTTTTTTGTAGGGTAAAGTAAACCTGCCAGGGTTGCGGAATTTGTTCGAAAGAGTCACCGCGGCCCTGGAACGCAAAGGGCTTTAGAAGGAACACGGATGGGTTTTAGTCAGTAAGAGTCTGACACGCCCTTCCGCTCCACCCAGAGCGGAAGAAGTCATTTGATGATTTCCCATCCTTAAAAAAAAATAAAAATAAAAAAAAGGGTAAAGTAAACACGTAAATCGAAAAAGCGTAAGGGTGTGCTAAAACCATTTTGTAATCCAAAGATCCGTTTGCGAAATATTAAGCTTTTAAAGTGCTAATTTTTGTTAGAGTCAAGTGCATCAGTTGAACGGTCGTTTTTGGAGACGTGAAAAAATGCATGGTAGTAGCATTTATAACAAATTTAGTAGGAAAACTATCACTGCTATCGAGGCTTAACGAGTTAATGAGTAATAATTCGACCAACTGATAAAACGGAACGGGATAAGTATAATCATGGAAAATGACTTAAAACCAAATGTATTTGTAACTTTGTAATGTGATAACAGTTAAGTAAATTTTACTATTTTTCTGGCATTTAAGAGACGGGTAACTACGGAACCCTACACTGTGCGTGGTCCGACAGGGACTTGGTCGGTTTTTTTCATTTTTTATTTAGCATATTAAATCTACTCACTGCTTAGGCAAGGGTCACCCCCAAGTCTTTTCAAGAACTCATATTTCCGTACTTCCACAAACCAGCCCTCGCGGTACACGTTCAGGTCATGTCACCTCCTCTCGGCTCTCCTGGGCTGGACAGACTTGTCTAATCGTTTTTAATGTCCATTCCTTTCGTGTTCCTAAAAAGAAAACATAAAACCGAAATACGAAAGTAACAACTAACACCGTTATCATGGCGACTCATTGAGCTCACAGGTCTACGGGGAAAAACTAATTTCCATCAAAATAATAAAAAAAAGAGAAACTTGACAAAAATTCCAATTACGCCACCCTCCATTGAATTTAATGAAATCTCCACAATTGTCTCAACACTGCACAGGTGTATTTTTGTTTAATAAACCTTAGGAGAAAAAAGGTCACCTTGTTATCAGGGGTCGTGGACAAAGGACGGCGACCCATTCCACTTGTCTCGAGATAAAAAGAGAAAGTGGATTAAACGCGTAGATAGCGGCCACCCATAAAGAGATTCTACTCAGTGATAATACCGAGAAGACGCGGCGAGCACTGTGTTTGCTATCTAAAAAAGGTTTCAGTCCAATGTATTTTTATGCAGGTGCCTATTAAGATAAATTTTACGGTAGCCCATCTTATTTTTGAGGCTCTTCTTGAATAATATTACGTTGAGAGGAAGGTTTAAACAAAGATACTAAACAACACAGTGTTTAGGTTGAACAGCTTAAAGTAAAGTTCATGCCATGTTTATCTGCTATTTTTAATCAAAGGTTATTTTTTTCATATTCAAACATTTTTGGTACACGATAATCTTCGTGATCCGATTATTCAACAATGGTTTTAGTCCGCGTTTTTCAGTTACCAAAGCTTTTCAATAATAATTTCAAAAAACAGAAAAAAAAATGGTTTTTATAACATCGTATTTTATAATTGGTACATGTTTTAAACACAGACGTTTAAATATCAACATGACATAACGAAGCAAATGATAAAAAATAAAATAAAAAACAGACGTAGTTTCAAATAAAGCAAACATAAATTCGAAGTCTTCAAATCAACGAAACAACTCGATTATTCGAACACAGCTTCAATACAAAATAAAGATAAAAAACACGCTTCAATAAAGAAACAGATGTCACCAATCTCAACACTAAGAACCATACTCCAAATAATTTATAAGAAGGCGTGCAATCCCGTTTTCCCAAATACGAATCAATCACAGAAAGGTATAAAAAAATCGGATTATTTAAAATTCACATCGATATTGAAGCTTTATACCATTGTTAGTAAATTTCAGACTCCAATATTTTTGCTGAGTGCGCATTAAATTTCGTATTCCCTCTTGAGGCTGCGACGCAATTATTCGCCTTCAAAATGCAGTTCCCCGCATAGAACTTGCAATGCATTTCAGCATTTCCCCGATTCAATAATGCAGACAAAAGATATCTGCTTGCATTAATTGAAATTTTTATTCGGGCTTTATTTTTCTTGGTTTTTTCTTTTCCTGTGTTCTGTGGGAATATATCGCTCACACCCTTTTGTTTATACAAAGCTGTTATACGAATTTTGGGATTCATAAAATAAATATGGTTTACACTGCCTGGCCTGTTGGTCGAGTGGTTAGTGACCCTGACTGCTAAGCCGGAGGTCGTGGGTTCGATTCCCACCCAGGACAAATCTTTGTGTGATGAGCATGATCATTTGTTCTGTGTCTGGGTGTAATTTGTCTATAATATGTATGTATTTAGAAATATATAAGTATGTTTATCAGTTGTCTGGTTGCCATAGCACAGACTCTGCCTAGTTTGGGATCGGATGACCGTATGTGAGTTGTCCCAGGAAAAAAAAAAAAAAAATAGCGCGGATTTTGGTGGTCAGCAATTGACGCTTCTGTGGTTTTATGGAGCGTTGATGAGCCACAACGTTTCTTGGAAAACAATCATGAGGAGAATAAAGTTATCGATATACTGAATTTTAATTCATATGGTGAAGCATTTATTTTAGCCTAGCGACCCGCCCCCGCTGACGGAATACAATAATATCTGTTAGATCTTTTTTATTTTTGAGCACATAAATCTTTATTTTTCTCTTTGTTTTAAAATTAAGAGTCGCAACATTTTATTTTAGTTGCTTTTTGTACAAAATATTTTAATATGTGTCTCGTCGAGCGTAGGTATGGCACTCGTGGGCTGCAGCTGAAAATCAGCGTCAGGTGGTATACCTTGTGGCATTATGCTGAGCTGAGGCCATTTTTGGCATTGTTGGTTTTCATTATTTTTTTTTTGTTAATTTTAAGGTGTTTCTGTTTTTTTTTATAATGCCGATTGTTATCTTTAATTATTTTGCTGTTATTCTATTTTTTAATCTGAACATCAATTAAAATGAACAAGCATTAAGTAGTTATTTCGGATGTTCCATTTTTAATATAGGTGAATTTAAAGTACTTAAAGTGAATGAGCATTTGTTTTATGTGGCGGGGATTTTTAATCCGTGGCATTGGTGATTATTCTCCCGCCATGAAATGTGTGAACCTCCTAGTTCCTGAAGTTGTCAATAAATACAATTTTCTTTCTTTCTTTCAAAGATCTCTTTTAAAGAAAAAATATTTGGCTCACGCAGATACATATAATGTGGGTACAAACCTAATAGATGAGACTAAACGCGCGACTTAATTAGAAGGAATAACGCTATATCAGTAACGTATAACTTTATCTTCGCAACATCTTAAGACGACTTCTGTTTTAAATAGATTTATTTTAATTCAGTATCGTGAGGTTGATTGAATTTGTCATTTCAAGAATATGCATGGTAGACGACGAATTAAACAAAAAACCGGCCCGGCTTCGCCCACGAAGGGTTTCGTACCGTAATCTATAAAAACGTCAAAAAAATCATATCTGTTGTATTGGAACCCCCTTAAATATTTATTTTATTCTGTTTTCTGGTATTTGTTATTATAGCGGCAACATACTGTCTAATTATCACGCTTCATGAGGTAAAGCCTGGTGACAGTCAGACGGACAGCGGAGTCTTAGTAATAGGGTCCCGTTTTACCCTTTGGGTACGGAACCATAAAACCGAACTTATTTACAAACTGACCGATTATCACACAAAAAAGCAAAACGTGAACTTATTTCAACCAAAACGAAATCTATAAATCAAAATTAGGACAATCTCAAACAAAAGCACTTAACAATGTTCTGTGAAACAGTATTATGTTTGTTTAAAAGCCCTCAAAAAGGTTCTAAGCGTTCCTGAGCATATCTGTCATAATATATTTCCCAGGTCCATTTTCACGTAAGAAATCATTACAAACAACAACGGGCCATTATCTTACTTACAAAGTACATCATCTTTACATTATGTATATGTATAGCATCGCATTCTTATGTGGGACACGTCATAAGCTTATAGCGGACTGAAAACTGGATATTCGGAACTATTTTAAATGCGTTCGTTTTGTGATTAGTTAAAGGAAAATGCTTCGATTTATTTCTTACTTTCGTTCTTCGCGATTGGAAGACAACAAAAAATTACCTAAAAGATCTTTTGCAGCACATTTTTAAAACTAATACTTAGAAACATTGCTTTCTTGTAGAAAACGCTCTACAGGAGACTAAAATCGATAATTAATTTCCTCCTTTATTTTCAAAGTGCACTGAATAAATAATCACCTTCCATAATGAATTTCACAGTAATAATTTCCCATTAAAAGCTCCATCAAAAACTTATCGCATTACCAACCTCACCGACCAACTCGTAAGCAGCATCACTAACAACCAGACGCTGCAATTTGCACTTAAGCTACAAGCAAATATAGTGCATTATTAAATGGCACCGTCGCTTATGAATAGTACCAAAGCACTGAAACACTGTTAAAAATTCAAGAAAAAGCGGCGGTCCCAACTGTGGCCCCGGGGTACTCTTAACGGGACGCCGTTGAGACTGTGATGAAAATACTTAATGAACTAAAGGAAACAACGGCCAATGACATTTGAGAAATTTTCCGGATTTAAGAGAATTATGTGAATCTCTTGCGTTTGAGAGTCAGGTTGTGTACGAGGAAAAATGGCGGAGGTTTAAGCGGCCTTGTTCACAAGTGCTACAAAATTGTATTATGTGTACTAAGGAGTTGAATTCCCTGCCAGAGTCTGATCAACCTGGGGGTCTTTGAGTCAAGAGTGAATAGGTTACTTCTAGGCAAATGTGCTCCATGTTCGACCACTTCATTGCTTTCGAACAGGAGAGATTGAGGTCAAACGCGAGAATGTCAATGGTAAATAATATTTTTTTATTCAATATGGGTTTGCTCTTGACTCTAGTCTAGGTCATAGATGACAATTACAAAGTCGACGATGGAGCGAGCTTAACCAGGAGGAGCCTGTTCATATTAATTTTGAACAGATTAGGGTTGTATGCGACGCAGGCAGTGAGTTCCACTCCTTTGCTGTGCGCATTATAAAAGACGTTTGGAAACGTTTAGTGCGAATTGGTGGAATAGCAACAAGGTAGGGATGGTAACTTACAGTGCGTCTAGATGTGTTTTTTACCTGCATCGACAATATCACATCATTTTTATCTTTAAGTTTACGTTTTCTTTTACATACATAAATAACTTCTGCTCCGAATCAATGATGTTTTCATTAAAGCACATTCCATCCTCTCGGCGTCCATTATAAATAGTTTCGTTGTATTTCATCAGACATACAATTGAAACAAAATATTATTACAAAGCGGACCGTTTGTCGAGTTCCAAAGAGTCGTAGTTTACATTGTAATAACATTTTAAAAACATTAATTTATTCAATTAAAAACTGTGGCGTGCCTGTGCATATTTTTACAACTTAACAAGTTTTTTTTTCACTTTTTGGTTGTTGATTCGGTTAGAGTATGACATAGCTTTACAGTTTGTCATCATCATCATCATGATTATCATCATCATCATCATTATCATCATCATCATCATCATAAAGACTTCCACTGCTGGACATAGGTTTCCCCTTTTTGATTTTGCCATAATCGCCACCAGCCTAATCTCCAGATTTAATATAAATTTTTCAAGGTTACTACAGTTAAAAGAATAGCACCATCCCATTACTTCCCATGGCTATCGTAAGAGGCGACTAAGACTCATCAGAGAATGGGCAGCAGCATTCTATGTGGTTCTGCGCATTGTAACAGCTACCCAACAACATCGCCAACCCGCCTGTCAAGCGTGGCGATTATGGCAACCCCCCCATTTGGGTCTTCCGGCTGATATGATGATGATAAATGATATTTATTTGCAAGTATGTTAAATATAACACTTTTACACGTCAATCTTTTTTTTTGGTCATTTTAAGCTAGATAAGGCCGGATGATGACAACTGTTCTGAAGACACGAGATACTGGCACAATCCCATGATTTTATTTTCTATAGTAAATCGCTTATTTGAAAGTATGTACCAGAATCAAAGAATATATTAATGCACGCGAAAAATGAATACTTACAACTTATTTTCTACATTATTAATAACTTAAACTGGGCCATAAGATCGTACAAAGTTATTTCAGTTCTCTAGAGAAGAGGTCAGTGCGACCTGCGTAGAACTTTGTGGTTTCTGCCAGTCTCCCTGAAACTTAGCTGGCGTGTTTATTTACCACACACTGTGTTGCTTTCGGTATTTACATATTAGAGAGGAAAGTGACATTTTAGTTACATAATATTACACCTGAATTTTAAACAAATGTAACATACCACCAGTAAATAAATACTTAATATTATAAATGCAAAAGTTTGGATGGAGGGATGTTTGTTGAATGTTGGACCTAGATAAAATTTGGCATACCTAGAGGTATATTATTTATTTTACTTATTTATTAATGGCACATCAACGACAAAAAACACAAACATGGACATAATACAGACGTGCACAATATTTACAATAACTATTACAATATTTAACACAATAATAAGCAACATTATTATACCAATCAACGGTAAAAATCGTGTTTTCTTTTTTAAATTAATTAGTCATCAGGTATAATAATAAAAAAAAAAATAATAATAAAATAATATATATTAAATAATAAAATAATAAAAAAGTATGTATTACAAAATAAAATAGTAGGTATTGGTATACAGGTTTTGATTATAGTCTAGAATAACACAAAGTATGCTTTTTATCCCGGGAGTACGTTCCCTGGGGATAATTTTCGACATTCACTCGAGTAAATAAATAAATATGTCTCCTGTTATTTTTAAGTCCCAAGAATTAGAGGGCGAGTCTATTGCCATCAACTAGGCACAAATCCAAGAGTCTGACACCTCCACCCAGAGCGGAAGAAGTCATTTTATGATTTCCCATCCTTAAAAAAGGTGGCTACTAAAAAAAATATCATTTACCTGACCTGGGAATCGAACCCAAACCACATGCTCAGCAGTAGGGTTTATGATCACTACACCAATAATACAATATTGTAGTTGTAACCTGAAATTAGTAATTATATTAAAATTGGAAGTTGTATTATAAAATTGATAATTGAATAGTTTTCCATAATAGTCTGTTGTTACTAATCAGAGGTTAGGCAATTCGTCCTTGTGTAGAAGCCTTATTTTGTCATCATTTATAATTAAAATGTGCCTTGAAATAGAAGACAAACACGCTCATTGAAATTTTAATGGTCTGCTTGCTTTCTCAGTTCAGTGACAATTTAATGTGATAATGTCAAGGGTAGACGGTATCTATAAAGCTTTACATAATACAAGGACTATTTTGATTAGTACGGTTAGATCTACATTATATTATTTTGCAAAACAAACTATTACATGTTCTCAATAATATTATCCATCGGCTAAAATTACGAACTTGCGTAAATAATCCATCCCCTATTAAAGTCCATTTTTAGGGTTTCGTACCCGAAGAGTAACCAACAGAACCCTATTACTTAGTCTCCGCTACCCGTCAGTCCGTTCGTCCGTCCGTCCGTTTCTATTACCGATATATTATATTTTCTATTTCTATTCTATGCAAATAATAAAAATTAAATAATATTAAAAATTAAAACAAGAAACCTTTTATTTGTCGGTTTATGGTACGGAACCCTTCGTGTGAGAGTCCGACTCGCACTTGTTTACGTTTTTATTTTTTTCTCAGTTTCCCAATGCTTCCTCAAAATCCATCCAGGTATAATTTCCCCGAACCACTACAAACCTGCCCTTGCGTGCGTTGTTTGCCAGTAAAAAAGCAAAAAGTTCCCCGTCAGCATCACACACATCGTAAGTTATTTATACCAATATTTTATTATCACCCAAATTCCCTTTCCTATAGAAAATGAAAGTTCCTTAGAAATCGGTACATGGCCAGCAATTTAGTAAGACGAATGGTTATTGTCAGACGGTCTTCAGGAAATATGAAGATGGATGGTTGGGAGCATGCCCTATCTATTGATCCCGGGAGCAAAGATGCTGCTTAAACCGGGATAATGAAAATTTTATGCATATTGTCCTCATCGTCAGCAGGACTGGCTATTAGGGCAGCGTTTGTATAAAATTATAATAACGTTGACTAGTGATGCCCGCGAGTTTGCGCGTGATTTTTTTTTAATTTTTGGAAATTATACGGATTCTTTGAGGTATAATTTTATTAATGTTTATACTTACTTCTGGTTTTACGTAAGTTTTGCTCAGGAGAGATTTCCCTACAATTTTAAGCCTCAAAACAGATCAAGCGATGAAGCGATCTCGCAGCAAAATCCCTTAAACGGTAATTTCGTAAAAATACGATGTTAGTACGAAACTGATTTGGACCTTGAAACAGATATGATAGTGAACATAAATCCATTCAAAATAAAAAGTAATTTAATCTGTCTGTTTTATTTTTTATTGTTAGCACAATGTTTGGACCATGACTTGCATTAGAAAATGGGTAAATTTTATCCCGGTAGTATGTTCCTCCGAGTCAATCAGACCAGTCTTGCCATGAAGTACCATGTTACCCAGTTAATGGGTTGTGGAGGTCTGGTATGCCGCCGCTCCACGTAAAATACTGGTTTTCAGCTGAATCCGGTTTGACTGGAAACGGACCCCAATAGAGTTGGGAAAAGGCTAGGCAGATGATGAGTATATTCCTCCAAGATAATAAAATACTTTTCGGTCCGTTAACCTTTGATTTGACTTAAAATTGAAATGTCAAGTTAAGGAAAATACTCAGTATAAAAAAATTACGGCTCAATTTTATTCTGAGTCCGTAGTTGATTCAGCCTCACAGTTAATTATTATCGAGCTTTTTAATTTACGAGAATGACTTCCAAGGACCTTTGAGTCATTAATGAAAATAGGATTATAACTGGAATAATGAATTTTAAGTAGAAAGGCCGAGTCGGCGGCCTTGGTTTTATTTACTTGTTCTAGTAACTGCGTTGCATAAGGCTTGTTATTTAAGTTACTCTAGATTTCTACTTGGTTTACTGTTGAGCTTTTAGTTCATATTGTCTTTAAAACTAGCCAGAAAATACAATTAAAAATCAACTGAGCTTATTATTCTATTAATCAAATCAATAAAAATTGCCACATACAAAAACGCACCAAAGTTCAAGAGGGGCTTGGTATGTCACTTCTTGTTCGACACAAAAAGTGTACAATGTACACCTAAAAGGTGTACACTTTTTTCGTACCTCTTAATTTTTTAATAAATTTAGCATTATGGATTGCAGTTAGTCTGAGAAGTTTTGCCAGTTAATTGAGTTTAACTTTATCTTTGTTGTGCCTAAAAAGAAAATGTATTGTAGCGTTCTGTTGAGTATTACTATTTACCTCTAAAACTTAATTTAAATAATTGTAATAGAGTTAAATTCAGGTCAATAGCACAAACGGGCGCGGTACAAACTACTACCTCGTATTGTATGAAAACAATCTAAAATTAAACTTTTAGTGTTAGCAGCAAATTAAAACTAATTAACAGTTGCATGTTTAATTATGATGAGTTTCAGCTTTTTTAACTCAAATAGGTATGCAAATTCTGCCTTTTCATTTGCGTTACGTACGACCTTCGAATTAATTTTATTATATTTTGTGTTACAGCCTAGCAAAAAAATATGCGATTACAATGTAATTATGTTGTAGACATTGTTTTGTTTTTGGAAAGAAAAAGTATTCCTAAATCAAATCAAAAACAAAAGTCATTTATTCAAATTAGGCTGAGTGCCAGCACTTTTTGAACGTCAAAGTTCTACATAAAGACAGTCTCCCAAAACGCCCGCCCGTCACCACTTCCTAGTGTTTTAGCTGGGAAGAAGAAGTGGCGCATCAAACTCCCCAGCAACACATCTGTCTGTTAAGTTTTAAAAACATACTTTTATATAGTAGTATGCAAAGTAAGTTTACAAAACATGACAATAATATGTCTAATATGTAAATCAATTTAATTGACACCTATCTCCTGGACCAAGGCAATGGATATAATTATTGCCGACATGTATAGTCATGGGTAACTTACTTATTAAATGAGAACACAAAAATAATATCATATTAATATTATAAACGCGAAAGTTTGTAAGTATGGATGGATGGATGGATCCACTCACGTAAAAACTACTAAATGGATTTTTATAAAATTTGGCACAGTGGTAGATTATAGTCTGTAAAAACATATGGGATACTTTTTATCCCGGGAATATGTTCCCTAGGGATAATTTTCGACAATCACGTGGGCGGAGCCGCGGTCGGTAACTGGTTATAGTAAATTAAAGTAGCAACTTAAAGTGTAACGAACTGCTGATTTTTTAGCGATTTCAGGCATTGGTCCTTTAATGAAAATTGGTCATAATAATATGTAAATCCCCTTTATAGGTTTTTCCTTCTGTTCTGGTATACTTGTATAACGCGACTGTTCAAACAACAATTCCACGTAGAAATAATAACAATACCACGTTGTTTTCCAAGAGAAAATACAACATATTCTAACACAAAATTTTATTTTGTTACAGAACACAAAAATGTGATGGTGTAAACGAAAATTTCATTCTAAATGTAATCCTGAAGATTTTGTGAGGTGTTGGGATATTCGTGCAGTGCCTCAGAAAATGTAAAATGGAGAGTTCTTTCCACGCGAGCCCAACTCGCGTATTGTCCCTATGGACGTTGCTGCTCGGATGCTGTAATATTGCAGGTTGGTAAACATAAATTTATTAAGTAGAACGGGAAAATATCGTAAAACTATAGTAGTTTTGTTAGTGTTTTTACCATTTGTTGGGTGTATCGGGATGGGGTTCGACTTTTTAGTAACATTCTATCAGTAATAATAATTGATGAGAGTTCAAATGGGGAAGTTTCTTGCACAAAAAATAATAATTCCATGGTTAGTCAGATAACTTTCATTTATTTGATAAAATGTTTTGTCTTTGTCAATTCAATACAAATTGACAAAGATAACACGCTCAAGGCATGTGACGCCACTTCTAGATAACAGTGTACCACAACCTGAATTGCTATTCTACTATTTTTTAAGAAACGTTGAGATGCGAATGTGAAAGTTGCTTAAAAAATAGTAGAGTTAGAGTACCCTCTGATTTCAAATTTCAATGCACCATAACATCTTTAATTTTTAGTCATAAAAACACGTTTCATATATTTTTTGGCAATCTAATTAACGGACCAAATAGGTTTTTTCACGATTCTACCGTGTTGTAAGGAATAGAACGTGTCCCTGTCAATCGTCAAGATGTTAAATGTTCGAAACGTATTAACGATACATTTTCGACTTTTTGACAATCATGGATGATCGAATATCTCATCGTATTATGGTTTTTTGACAGATTGCGTCTGAGATGTGAATGCGAAAGTTGCTTAAAATTTGTAGAATTGGCCTTCTGTTAGTGAAATGAAATGAAATTTATCTATTTGCCAGAATATTAGTACTTACATAGTAAAATAATTTAAATTTAATTAAAAGCTTGGCGCCTATTGGCAAGATTGGTCCACACTTGCCCAAAGCCGGGAGGAATGGAAGGAAGAAAGGGAGGCCTTTGCCCTGCAGTGGGACACACTTGGCTAAAATATAATATAATACATATTTTCGACTAAAGTCGTGCAAATATTTCTAGTACATGCATAATAATATCATGAAATTATTTCAGTGTCATGTTAGTGTATGACCTCGATTTTATATGATTGAAACTACGAGCAATTCAGAATTCAATTATTTCACAAAACAGTACCTACCTAAGAGCTTTTAACTGAAAAAATGTGCAGCAAAAGATAAATCGTAGTCTAAGCTCCTCCTGAAACTGAAATAAAATTTAAATAATTTTGAATTTTACTTTGTTTTCGCAAAAACGTTTTTAGACGTTGTTATTTTTACTCTCTGACTCTCAGTATAACGTATATTATATATTTTGCTCTAAAGCGACATACACGAGTTTTTTTGAACCGTTCAAAGCCACACGTGGCATTTACCTACCTACAAGTTTTATTATTTTGCTTTATTTGAGGGTAGGTAGGTAATAAGCCAGCTTCGCACCGGAGCAGAATCTGGATTTTATCTCGACAACATTTTGATGCTTGGCACAAAGTTTACGATTCAGCGATATAATTGAACATTGTAATAACCTGCAGCAATTTTTGCTCTGGCAACAAAATTTTCTCGATTCTTCTACAATTATACGTAACTGAGAATGTTATTCCTCTTTGTGATTTTTAGTAATGAGTATTTTGACTGTTATAGACTACTAGTCTCTAAGAAAAGTCTTTTTCGGCTTATGATACGGAACCCTTGTGCAAGTCCAATTTGCACTTGGCCTTTTTTGCTAATTCCACATATTCACAATTATACTTAATAACGCAGTTAGAAAAAGCCGAAGTAGCAATGATAACTCAATCAAATATCTTTTTTCGTCCAATCTTACAGTAATTAGAAAAGTAATTTGTTTTTTACTGCTTTAATAATTTTAGTAATTTGATTCAATTAAGCATAGTTAAGGAAGTATTTCTAACTAGTGGACTAGAGTCTGTGTTTTCGTCTCGACGAAAACAGACTCAGGCAGGGAAATTCCACTCCTTAGCTGTACATACTCTGAATGTGTTCCCAAAACGTTTTGTGCGTGTGGGTAGGATGGACATCCTACCAGGTACCGGTGGAGCATAGCCGTACGTCTTGTGGTCCGATGATGAAACGGGCTTGGCGGAATTAAACTATGCAATTCCGTCGCACACTCCCCAAAATGCAACCGATAGAAACTTCAAAGTAAAACTTTGGTTCAACTTCGCGGCACTATTTTAGATCTAATCGCTAGCCGCCTACAACTTGCACCAAACTTCAAAGGACATTCTGGTATGAGGAAATCCCTTTAAACAATATATTTCCGTATAGGTACGTTAGACGTTGCATACTAACACTTATTACGCTAAATTATATTACGCGTTCGTTATCGAAAGAGAACGTATAATTCAGTTATGTACGACGCTGTTAATGCGTTTTATTAGGTTAGTTAATAATGTGCTGGAGATGAAATATGGGTGCGTGTGAAAAGGTTGGGTAAAATACATATTGGTAGCACGTTTTTACAAAATTCTAAAGGGGAAATAATAATAAAACAATAGTGAAGTTGGCTACTTATTTTAAGAAGCTTGTTGTTATTTAAAGAAGAACCGGTCAAGTGTGAGTCGGACTCGCGCACGAAGGGTACTTATCTATAAAACGGAAAAAAATCACTCATGATTTTTTCCCGTTTTTCCCTTAATTTTTTTTTATTCTGTTTTTTAGGATTGATTGTTATAGCGGCAACAAAAATACATCATCTGTGAAAATGGCAACTCTCTAACTATCACGGTTCATGAGATACAGCCTGGTGACAGGCGGACAGATGGACAATGAAGTCTTAGTAATAGGGTCCCGTTTTATCCTTTTGGTACAGAACCCTAAAAATCAACTTTTGAATGCAGTTTTTTGCTCCACTGAAGATGGTGTCACCAAGATGATGTGAATTTTGAAATAATTCCATTCCACTTATGAGTGGTATTCCCTGTCGGAGTCTGTGTTTTCTGATATATGAGAAAACACAGACTCCGAAAGGGACCTTTTTTTGGAAGGGATATCATCAAATGACTCCTTTCGCTCTGGGTGGAGCGGAAGGGAGTGTGAGACCCCTGCTGATCCATCCGTGTTCCTCCAGTTGCTTGGTTATTTAAAATCACTACCTCTAGTCTTTCAGCTGCGCTAGTTTAACATAGCATGTTAAAATGTATTCAATAAAAACACTTGGTTTGTCGCGTTAAGTCAGCTTTAACACACCATGAACGGATTTTGTAGATTAATCAATATATATACAATTCTTCCGTTACTGACTGAGTGACTGACAGACAACGCACAACCGAAACTACTAGTCGAAGAAAGCTGAAATTTGGCATGAAGGTTCCGTGGAGAGTGTAGAGGAGCACTTAGAGAGGATTTCCCGAAATTCTTTATGGAAACCTGAAAAAACGGAATATGCGCGTACCGAGTCGCGTGCAAAACCTAGTCTTAATATACAAGCCGACACTTAAGAGTGTTTAACTAACAGTCCATCTCCTAAAAGTGGTCTTTAACTTAAATACCCCTTACCCCCCCCTTACCCCTTCCTTACCTGGATGCAGGAATCAGGAAATCAAAAACAGTAGAATCTAAGAGTTAAACCCTTTGATCGTTCCTTCTTCACACTTCAGGATTAATCCTGACTGGATCTACCTGTTACGTCTTAGCTACGGTTTCACGGTTCCGTACCCAAAGGGTCGGGATTATTGTTGTGGCAGAAATCCATCTGTTAGACGAATTTAGCCCTTTAGTGAATTTGCGACATGCGTAGGCTTTGGTAAGATGGTAATTTTGAATTGAAGTTATTTCAATTAGAAATTAAGTTTTGGACTTTTTCATCAAAAGAATTCCATGGTTTAAAACAATATTGGTTTCATTTTTATCACTTAGTTAATTAACGGCAAGCAATACTATGCAGTCAAATGAAAATACAAGAGTGTCGATCTGTATGTCTGTTAAGTTTTCACGTCTAAACTCATCATCATCATCATCATCATCGTATCAGCCGAAAGACGTCCACTGCTGGTCATAGGCCTCCCCCAAAGGGGGGGGGGGGGGATTTTCCATAATCGCCATGACACAAAATA
>NDFZ01005032.1:252044-262993 GCA_002192655.3 Mamestra configurata
CCCCCAAAGGGGGGGGGGGGGGAATTTTCCATAATCGCCACGCTTTGCAGGCGGGTTGGCGATCGCAGTGTAGCTGTCGTAATGCACAGAGAATGCTGCTGCCCATTCTCTGGTAAGTCCCTTAGTCGCCTCTTATGACACCCACGGGAAGTGATGGGATGGTGCTATTCTTTTACGTCCGACACCATACAGAAAAACGTCTAAACTGCTGAGCATATATTAATGAAAGGTACACAGATACAAAATCCCGGTAGTAAGTTTCCTTAAGATAAAAACGGAAATACTTTTCACGCATGTGAAACCGCAAGCAGACACTAGAGTTGCGGAATTTGTTCCAAAGAGTCACTGCGGCCCTGGAACGCAAAGGGCTTTAGAAAGAACACGGATGGGTTTTAGTCAGTAAGAGTCTGACACGTCTTTCCGCTCCACCCAGAGCGGAAGAAGTCATTTGATGATTTCCCATCCTTAAAAAAAAGCAGAAACTAGATCAAAAATCTAAACCATACCATAAGTTCCACTAACAATAATTTCATTTCCTGCCATATTTTTTCCCACAAAACTAGGTCTACCACAGCCTACCATGCAATATCTTACACCAGAGGTCACAATCATTCAACAAAGATTTATACCATCTATTATTCCATTATAATAACTCAGCGTCGATGTTAATAACACTGCCCTTAGTAGGCTGTGACCGTAGTATGTTTGATAATGTGAAAGGTCACATAGGTCACACGTGGTATGAGGTCAAGCTACAATTACTACTATTAATTATTCCGTACAAAGCGTAGTTAAGAGACGGATTAATTAAATATTAGTTATCTTTGTTACTAAGTATATGTTTACTGTTTTACATATGGAGAGGACTAAGTTGTAGTTTCTTGGGGGCATCATTATTAACTTTATGAAGTTGAAACTTGTAAGTTCACCTCTTCTTCTTGATGAGTCAACGGTTAATCCTTCTACAGGGTGTAAAAGATTATGAACAAAACATGAAAAGGGGTCATTGTAATCATTATTATAAACAATTTTATTATTTCTATGGGATCAACCTTGGAATCGTGAAAAATAAATAAATTGCTCCTTTTCATAACTTGAATTTACTAAACACATTTTAGCTGTCATAACCTATGTTACAGTATAGGACTGTCTCATGGCCGCTATACTTTTCAGGATGCTGTTTGGACCGACGACAAAATAAAAAAAAAACCGGCCAAGTGCGTGTCGGACGCACAGTGTATGGTTCCGTATTTACCCGTCCCGTAAGCCCTGTCAAAAAATCCAATTTTACTATGACATTACAAAGTTACAAATACAGTTAGTTTTAAGTCATTTCTAATGGGGTTCCAAATTTTTGTTGACTTTGGAACCCTAAAATCAATTTAACTTCCTTACTATAATAGTATTCTTTTCCAGTTTAGAGACACCAAAATATTTACGATGGCGCTAATTAAGTAACACATACTTACAATGCCCAAAACACTTACTAAGACCCTTAAGACAGCCAAGATAATAAAAACCAGCCTACTTAAGGCTTCGTTTAGAACAAAACTTTCCGTAAAGTTCGAAGTTCGTTAGGTCTCCTGACACCTGTGGTAATAATTTGTGGGCTGCGAAACATTAAAGAACTTTTATTCAAGATATTAGAGTAATGGGAAAGTTAATTTTATATTGTTGCGACTCTCTTCAACGCGGGGAGTCGTTTTAATTGTGAGAGCCTTTATTTATGTTTTAAAGCTTTTGCAGGTTATAAATTAAGTAATGTGCAATTTAAATATTTGATATGTCTTTATTTATTTTAACTTTATGTACAATAGTGGTACATGGGCGGAATTAATGCATCAAGGCATACTTTTTTTTTTTTTTTTAAGGATGGGAAATCCTCAAATGACTTCTTCCGCTCTGGGTGGAGCGGAAAGGCGTGTCAGACTCTTACGGACTAAAACCCATCCGTGTTCCTTCTAAAGCCCTTTGCGTTCCAGGACCGCGGTGACTCTTTCGAACAAATTCCGCAACCCTGGCAGGCTCTGGCCCTAGCCGGCCCCGTCTTCTATGCTGACATCTCTTTGAGGCGCGCGTGAAACACAACGCGCCATCGACCCGGGCCTGGTGGTAATCGGACAGCGAGCCACCCAACGCTCGCCGTCCGCAAAGGCATTCTCTACCAGTCAACCTTTGTGTTATAAAAACTATACTTATTACTGTGTATGTTTACCGCTGTCAATCTGACTGTCAATATACATTGACCATTGTACAATGACAAGTCTATTTTCTTCCATGGTATCAGCTTTAAAGAGAACTGTAACAAGCTACCCTAACATCGGGCCATCAATCGATGGCAATTTTTTTTTGTTCCATTTTAATTTTTTTTTCAAATATTTTTATCAGTTTTTATCATTAACTATTTTTCTATTCAGTCTTTCTGGGTCATGTTATTGATCAAATACGATGTATGAACCGATTCGTAACGGAAAGACATCGGATTTAGATGAAATTTGTGATATGGAAGGACCATGTCTTGGATGAGGCCATGGTATCTGTTTTATGCCGGGAGTACGTTCCCTTGCAATTATTTTAACGCTGTCTGAAACTTAATACCTCTCTCAAAGCAGAATTTATATAATTCAATATTGACGATTGCGGAAAGCTATAAAATTAGCATCGAATTTAAATCAATAGGCGACCAGAACATGTTTTAATACTGATAATGCGTGTTAGTACGAACAAAATAATTCATTACGTAAAGGTTATACACAATGTGTTTGTTATAATGAATGGAAAACCACTGGATTAATTAATGAACACAAATTAGCTACGTTAAATTTAATTTGTTCGGTTTTAGTTTCACATGTACTGAAAATATGTTTTGTCAATTTTAATACTGAAATTGTTAACTCTAACTCCATAGGTTTATAAACTTGAAACGTCTAAAAGACAGCTCTGAGCAACTAAAGTTGCGTTTGCGCATGTTATTCTAATTACGGAGTATGCTACGCCGTAGCGGTCTATGCCGTAGCGGCCTACGTCGTAGCAGCCTACGCCGTAGCGGTTTACGCCGTCGCCGACGCATAGCTGACTACTCTAAATACGTAGCGCGTAGTCAGTGCCTCAGTTTGTTTGCTCATATTTCTGGGGCCGTACTGTTATATCTTAAAACCATCACGATTGAGGTGTGGGAGGGAGACGGGTCTATATCCGGCTCGAAGGACCAATGTTCGAAAAAGTTCGATGGGGATAAATAAAAGTGTAGTATATCTAAATAGGATTAATATATTTTAATGACTCGCCGCGGCATCGCTCGCCGTCGCAACAACATACTACACGGAACATGCGCCCGCGCGACAACCAACACGGAACATACGCCCGCGCGACAACCAACACGGAACATGCGCCCGCGCTACAACCAACACGGAACATACGCCCGCGCGACAACCAACTCGGAACATGCGCCCTCACGACAACCAACACGGAACATCCGCCCGCGTGACACAACACGGACACGGCCCTACGCGAATCTAATTGAGCTGCGCGACGCGTGTGCAACTATTATGATTTATATTTAAATACAAAATTACACTATGCTCTGAAAAATGGAAAACAAGACGTGTTGGTTGGTGGAACTCTCTCATCTGGCAGTAGCACTATTGCGTTCGCGTTCACGTTCCTTCCGTAATATACTCTTTCACCTCGATACCAAAACGGTGCCGGTGCATCACGATTAATTTATCACAAACAATAAATAAGTACAATTTATCTTTATACCGTATAACTATCCAATAACATAATACATTGGCAGTGTGACATGCATGCTTTTACATAATTTGCTGTACATTTTTCTTACACATTTACAATATTAAAACTGTCCCAGAAAAACGTGTATAAATCTAATAATGTTGAGAGTGTCGTCCGTCGCGGTGGTCTCCGAGAAAACGAGTACCGCCGGCCGAGCCAGCTCACCCACGCCGCACCTCCGCTCGCTCGCCGCTGGCGATGACGCGTAGGTCAGTCACGTCGCCTGCGCACGCCGTCTGCGTGCTTGTTGAGTGCGATTCCCAACACAAGATGCATATCATCGGGGATAGTGCAATAGTGCGTAACTAGCATTCGTAGATACCGCGTAAATGAATTCAACACGATTTGAAGACAACCAACAGGAAAGTGTATTTTGAGCCTAAAATAATCCGTCGTGTCCCTTTCGTTATAATTTGAGTATAGTAACAAAGCCTACTACAACAAAATACTAAAAAGAAAAACATACAGCTTTTTCATTCTCCTGGAGTTTCTCCTAATAGCGCGGAAGTCCGCGCTATTAACAATTATCGCTAGTTACGCTATATTGGACTACCCCTGACGATATCAGTATCCCTTTTTACAACTGAATCATAATGGAATTGGCACATAAGTCCATTGTCCCAATAAAAATGATCTAAAAGCAAAAACCGCAAGTCATATGACGATACCGTTTCATCACAAGGGACCTAAATCTCGTTACAAAAATGCCAACCAAATAACAATTTTACTTTAACAGCCGAAACAGATTGACTACGTTATTGGATTAATATTACAACCATATTAATACATAGCGATACATACAATATTAAGGCTTTGTAGGATCCTTGTAATCTCGGGTCGAACCTCGGACGACCACTATTTGGGTTCGACTATTATTATGCAAGGTTATTCGTATTCATTCGCGACCAACAAATGGATTCAGGGTTGGCCTGTCATTGTTAAATTTATGGGAATATGAGGAACAATATTGATACACTGTAAGCTTCATAAGGCCGTGGTTCATTCAGACCAGTCGACCTATTTGATGGTACTGAAATAGAATTCCATTTAATATAAATCCTTACTTAATATTATAAATGCAAAAGTAACTCTGTCTGTCTGTCGCGCTTTCAAGCCAAAACTACTGAACCGATTTAAATAAAATTTGGTACACGGATAGTCTAGAGCCTGAGAAAGGACATAGGTTGCTTTTGAATGCGAAGAAAGGGTTGCAAGGGGTTGAAAGTGGGGGATGAAAAGTTGTGTAGAAGTATCGTCATTTTTAGAGATAGAAGCTTGAAACTTATTTTTTAGGCTGTTGATTGTAAAAAGTTCCTCAAGAGTGTAAAATAACAATAGGGAATGAAAGTTTGTATAGAAATATATAAGGTTTATGTGAATGTTTTATAAGCTTGCGACAAGAGACAAAATATTAGAGCTATTCTGATGAGCGCTGTGCAGCCGCGCGGCGACGTAGTTTATAAAAATGTTCTTAAATAAACTCATATTAATACTTTATACTTCATGTACTTATATACTTAAATAATTTAATAAGCTCTTTGCAACGAAACATTGCAAATGGCTCATTAAAGTATTTATACGTATGTGCCTTATTTGTAAAATAATTAACCTTAATAATTAAACATGCTACCCGAAGACAGTATTCCACGCGGACAAAGTCGCGAGCACATTTTCATTGCATTATTAATATTCTGTTAAATTTAATTGTTTATCTGTAAATAATAGATTAATCTGAAACAAGCTAATATAAATAAGACTGAAATAATTGTCAAATCACTTAAGAAGTTATAGCCTAGAATGATTAATTTGTTATTTTAGTAACAACTGCTTTAGATGAATAAGTGGCAACGTTGCAAACCAAGCAGCTTTTTGGATACCTCCTTTCCCTTATCCGTTCGACTATACTTCTAGTTATCATTATAGATCGAATAGCGAGAGGCTAACTTTAATACGTATTTGCCAATTCAGTTCTCGTTTATGAAGAACTTTTGTAAGCAATCTATTAACTTCGCAAGTCGGTGATAAGGTTAATTTATATAATCTTGGGACAACTCACACACGGTCATCTGATCCCAAACTAGGCAGAGCCTGTACTATGGTAACCAGACAACTGATAAACATACTTATATATTTCTAAATACATACATATTATAGACAAATTACACCCAGATACAGAACAAATGATCATGCTCATCACACAAAGATTTGTCCTGGGTGGGAATCGAACCCACGACCTCCGATTTAGCAGTCAGGGTCACTAACCACGCGACCAACAGGCCAGTCAAATTATTGTGTGAGAGGGTTGTTTACCAGAAAAAAAAAGTTCTTTCGTGACGCTCCATTTTGGCACTAAAAAAACCAGTCGCTTCTAACGTGTGGTCTGCATATGCGTATATATAACTACTTAGATACACACTCATATACCAGTTCGCAATTATTGTAATGTGATATTTTAATCCCATTTTGACACTTAATTTAATAGATTTATGTCCTTCACAGTCTAAACAGTCAACCGCTAGTTCGCCTATCTTGTATGGAAACAGTTCATTTTTTATTTTTTATTATTACTAGCCCGTACTGTCCCACTGCTGGACATAGGCCTCCCTCAATTCCATCCAATGCTCACAACAGCGCGAGCATTGGCTTGCTTCTCCCTTCCAATTCGTAAGAAAGACATCCAGGTCGTTCCGCCATCTCTTTCGCGGTCTCTTTCTCCATCTCACTATTCCAGGGTACTAATCCTATATTTTACGGACCCACAGCTTGTCTGCATGCGGCAGACATATCCTGCCTAGTCCCATTTATGTTGACCAGCCTTTTGAGCCACTTCAACGATTTGCGTTTTGGAGCGCAGTGTAGTGTTTCGAACGTGGAATACTGCTAGCTAGTATACTGCGCTAGACAGCGCGTTGGCAAACCTTGATATCAGACTTTTGGATGTTCATCAAAGACAAAGTCTGTGAACCATAGGTCAAGTTGGGGACAATACACATGTCCATCTGCTTACGCTTCAATGACATGGGCAAAGTACTCATAAATAGCTCCTACATAGACCAGTAGCAAGTTTTTTTTTTTTTAATTTTGTATTTTGTATACTAGCTATCGCCCGCGGCTCCGCCCGTGTGAATGTCGAAAATTATCCCAAGGGAACATACTCACGGGATAAAATGTCCTATGTGTTATTTTTCAGACTAAAATCTACCTTTGTCCCAAATGTCATCAAGATCCGTTCAGCCGTTCTGACGTGATTGAGTAACAAACATCCATTCATCCATCCATCCATCCATCTAAACATTCAAACTTTCGGATTTATAATATTGGTATAGAATCTATAAAAATATTATAAATCTATACCGATAACATACACATAGATTCTCTATACCAATATTATAAATCTATACCAATAACATACACATAGATTCTCTATACCAATATTATAAATCTTTAACAATAACATACACATAGATTCTCTATACCAATATTATAAATCTATAACAATAACATACACATAGATACTATAGATTCTCCCCGCCTACGTGTATGTTCCTTTTGAAGCTTTTGGTCATGATTTTGATGTTCGACATGTTCATCTTAATTCCAACCTCAAAACTCGCATCGCTAAAGTCTTGTCGCATTTGCTCTAGTCCTGCGGCTGTGGGTAAAAAGAAGTAAACAGTTATAGACTTGTGCTTATAAAATGTTCTCTAAACAACCAATATTATGAACGAAACTGAGTAAACATTTTGCTAAAAATAAACAATAATATTACGTATTATAATTTCACATTTATGAATTCCGTGATTTACCTTTTAAAGGTCAAAATATCACAAACATACGCTACCCATCTCAATATGTTACTGGGCTAAAAATACACGTAATAGAACCTTCGTTTAAAATTTATGGTAGAGAATACTAAAAAGGAAGCGTCTGGAAGGTTATCGTCAAGTTCTATTATACTGTTTTATGTGCAGTGTGTCATTTTTATCACTTTTGAAAGTCTTCTCTTACACGAAGGGTTTCGTATCACAAACCAAAAAAAAAACACGTTTCTTCTATGAGAGCCCCCTTTAATTTAAGTTAATTCAATTTTTATTATTCGTTGTTATAGAGGCAACGGAAATACATCATCTGTAATAAATAAATTTCAACTGTCTAGCTATCACAGTTCATGAGATACAGCCTGGTGACAGACAGACAGACGGACAGTGGAGTCTTAGTAATAGGTTTGTACCCTTTGTAATTCTAAAATCAATGTTTGTGCGAACATTTTTTCAACTCCAACGTCAAGTTTGTGCTTCAGTTCTACTTATCTTTTCGTCACGGTAATGTTCGGTGATTACGTTGATGAACTTCAATAGGCTGTGTATACCAGGAAAAAATCTAGACTCGATTCGCGCTGTGGACGACATATCTACATACGAGTTTGAATGAACTCTCGGTGCGTGAATCAGGCTCGCACTTAATAATGGCAAGCTTATTAATAGTAATATTATTATGTACAAGTAGGTATGAAGGGTGGGAGAACTTGTTGGATATTGAAAATTTTAAAACATCGCTGTGACCAGGAAAAGTACACAAAAAGCATAATTATACTAAAGTAGACTAGGTAACAAAGACAGAATAACAAAATATAGAAAAAAGCAAACAAAGTACATTATCTAAGACAAATAAAACTTTAAATATAAACTGACTTCACGGTAGAAAATATCGTCGAAAAGCTCTCAGGAATAAAATCACAATCGCGAGAAAAATAAAAGCGCGGATACAGAGAAGCGAAATATTGGAAAACTTCACAAGTCTATTGTATAATAATACATTGTTTCTTTCACGGTAAACCTGAAAATCGACTATTTATACAGAAAACAATTGGCCTTTTTGTATGCATCGACACAACGTAAGACTCCCATTCAATACAGTTTTCCTTTACTTCACCTGAGACATGCAACAACTTACTACGAAGTTCTAGCTGACAAGAGGTAGAATTACTGTTCAACTTGGCAACCCTAAATGCTCCAAGTCACAAATGAAAGCAGGATGTCTTTACAATACCAAAATAGGTTCTATAGGTTCACCTTTTTTTTAAGGATGGACAATCATCAAATGACTTCTTCCGCTCTAGGTGGAGCGGAAGGGCGTGTCAGACTCTTACTGACTAAAACCCATCCGTGACGCGGTGACTCTTTCGAACAAATTCTGCAACAACCTACAGCCTTACCACGGGGTATTGAGTTACCCAGTAATTGGGTAGTGCAGCCTACGTAGGCAATCGTTCCATGCAAAATACTGGCAAACCTATGCTCACCTAGCGAAGTGACAAGGCAGTGGCAAGGATTTCAAAAATAAATAACGTTTACCTATACGCATGCACCTGAAAACATGGCGTTTATAATGTCTCGCGCAAACAACATGTCCGCTCCGACCGCGTATTTGCTTCGATTTATACGGACCAATTTGTGGCCTCAAAAAACATGCGCTTTTGGATATAAAACCCAATGCTGTGGGTAATTTGCTTATTATTCGTTTCTGCAAAATCTGGATATCTTTACGGAGTGACATGGACAGCTTCAAACCAAAAAATATCAGAGTCCTCTCAAAAGGAGTAGAATACGCTGCCAGAGTCTGTGTTTCCTGATAGCTACAACCTGGGAGTCTTTAAGTCAGGAGTTAACAGGTTACTTCTAGGCAAGCGTGCTCCATCTTCGACCACATCATCGATTACCATCAGGTGGGATAGTGGTCAAACGCGTGCCTATCAATAGTAAAAAATAAGGGTAGACGATGCACCTGTGGTACTCCTGGTACTGTAGATGTCCATGGACAGCAATGAACACATACCTTCAGCTAGACAAGCAATATACTTTTCAAGTCAACAGCATAACCAACCTGTTAAAACCACTGATTACAATCGGCACATTTGTGTTTAAAGAAATTTATTCTCATTAAAGACTACAAGTCACTTACATGAAATACAATAAAATACTTACTAGGATTTTAGACGTTTTTTTTATGTAAAAAGATACTTCTATAATGTATTCCGTAGTAGTTGACTTCTATTGGAGTATTATCGATATTTTTCGACTACGTATTGAGCAAGTTGTACTTTGAATAAATTATAGAAGCTTACATTTTTAATGGTAGACGGTAGCTTATTGTAAATATCTGCGCCTGCATAGGTAAACATTGTTTTGTCTTTACATTTTCACATTTTATAACACAAAGACCAAGAAAATGGATACCAAAACAAAACTGCGTTCAAATTGAATAAATCTCACGGTTTATCACGTTATTAAGGAACGAAATCTCCATAGGTATTTAATTACCACGTAGAAAATGGCCTCTCACTGATTTTACGTCAAGGCTTTATTAAATTTTACGTACATATGAAAAATATTAATTAATCGGAACCTTGTGAGGCCTTCTCGCCATTATTCTGTAATTAAGTGAAGAAGCTTTAGGTGACATCAATATTAGGTGTGGGACATCATCTTAATTAAACGGGGAGTATATTTAGGAACATTATTAATAAAAGCTAAAATTGCCGTCTGTTTGTATGGTGGAGGTAATCTCTGAAAATACTCATTTCATATAATTTCATTTATTTCAGTAAGAAATTTTACATCGTATCGACATTTTATAGTAAATTGTAAAATTAAAACAATTACATTATAAGTCACTATAATAGAATTAAAACAGATAATAGTAAAAGATTTTTTAACAGTTACCAAATTAATTTTATTATTTGAAAAGTGACAATTACTTGTTATAAGTTTAATTTCAAAATAATCAAAATATGACAACAAATAAATAAAGAGTCCACCACTAAAAATGTTAAAGTATAATATAATGTCAATAAAAAGTGATGTTAAAAAGATATAGTTATGTCAAAAAATGACACAGACTGATCCAATTTCAAGAATATTTCACTAATAGAAATCTATACTACCATCAGGTGTTGAAGTCTACTATTTTTTTATTGTGAAAGTTAAATCTTATTATTTTTAATCAACAGATTGATACTAAAATTAACAAATAAAAATAAAAACACAACTAATTTATTAGAAACTAGTTGTTGCCCGCGGCTCCGCCCGCGTGATTGTCGAAAATTATCCCAAGGGAACCTATCCCCGGGATAAAAAGTATCCTATGTGTTATTCCAG
>NDFZ01005033.1:0-22104 GCA_002192655.3 Mamestra configurata
AAGTAGTTTAGAAAATATTACGCTTAATTCAAAATTTGTTAGAACCAGCCCCAGTCTCCCCTAGAGTAACCGTGTGACAAAAATATATGAAATATACTAAACTCAAACAACGACCAATTTCAACATTCTAACCTCCTATTTCTATCTGCAGGGGAAAATCCGTGTCGGGATGCCCTAAGCTTCCTGTGCCCTATATTGCGCTACTTGGCTAGGCAAGTCATTAAACGATATTGACCCAAGTCATTTGTCTAGCTGTTCAATTAAATGACGGGTTGTCACTTACGCCGCTGATTAAACGGCGCCGCTCAGTGAAAAGGTTAGGCTGTCAATTAAACGGCTGATTAAGCTAGCTTTTGGAACGAAAACTTTCAAAGCGGCGTATCTACAGGTGGGTACTCACCTAGCCGTGTAGCATGTAACGTATCTGATACGGTATCAACCTGCAAGTGGGTACGGCTCGTTCACGATCACCGCGTATCCAGCTACGAACTCCCGGATCTGTCAACGCAAGTTGAGTATACCTTTACGATGCGCCCGTTTGTATGTGGGCTCCACGTTACTAATCCGCTTTGACGAACGAAAAGTGCTCATTTAACGCGGCGTACTTTATTTCAGTACTAAATACTATAATGCTCGCCTTCCTGCTGCCTTTTCTCAAATATGTCGGTGATGGTTGGCTTTCAGTGTAACCGGATGCAGCTGAATACTAGTATTCTACGTGGAGAGACTGCCTATCTGACCTCCAGACAACCCAGTAACTGAGTAGCATTGGTTGTGACCATGGGCAAGACTTTCGTCGCGACTATCGAAGATCTACTCAACCGTGCTTTCCGAGACACGAGGAATCTCGGCATTTAAAGATGGTCACCCATCTATGGACCGACCGCGGCGAGCGTTGCTTAACCTTGACGATCGTCCTGTGATAGCTCAAATGGGTCGGTAGGTACTACCCTTACCTATTGCAAACACCTTTTTTTTTAAGGATGCTTCCGCCCTGGGTGGAACGGAACGGCGTGTCAGACTTTCTGACAAAAACCTATCCGCGTTCCTTCTAAAGCCTTTGCGTTCTAGAGCCGCGGTGACTCTTTGGAACAAATTCCGCAACCCTGGCAGGCTCTGGCCCTAGCGGGCTCCGTCTCCTATACTGACATCTCTTTGAGCCGCGCGTGGAACACAACACGCCATCAACCCGGACCTGATCGGACAGCGAGCCACCCAATGCTCGCTGTCAGCGTCGCAGGCCCGCGCCTACGATGGCCGGGGATCGCTCTGCGACTTCCGACGCCCGGGGCGTCTTCTATAGCGACGGTTGGGCGAAGGCCTTGTCTGTCCCTCGCGCGGTCCGCTTCTTCCTTCGCTAACATTACTGCTTCGCAGAAGGAGGTGACCGCTTCCCAAGCCTCATCGCTCCGGACCATGGATGCGAGAGGTCGCTGCCACCGATTGCCTCGACGAGGACACGGCTGTGCTCCGCCCAAGCAGGGCAGACCTCCACTGTATGCTCCACTGTTTCCTCCGGGCGATCCTCACAGTGCTGACACCCGGGTGTGTCCTCCCGCTGAATCCGACACAGGTACCTCCCGATTCCGGTGAGCCTCTCCAGCCACTCCCCAAAGAGGCCCCTCTTTGGGGAGTGCTTACCGCCGCAATTATGACGTGCTCAACCTATTGCAAATACCTGCCACGTACATTTAGTAGGTAAAGATATTATATCATAATATTGTAATTACTAATACCAACAAAATCGTAGTCGGCTATCGGGTCAGTCCGCACGTTAGCCTGATAACGCATAGATAACGCTATCCTCCTCAAATCTTTTAATAACATTATCTATGGACGTCACACAATGTAATGTTGTTGTAGTAAATATTATTACTATGATTGCTTCATTGGTCTAGTATTTGCAAGCGCTACTAAAGAACGTGGGCTTTGATCCCACATCCCACTTTCGACTCGTTAGGTTTTTCTACATGCAATAAAACCTGAAAAAATCATATTTTTTTTTCTTGAAAATCATTGACTTCTTATAGATTTTACTGGAATATGTATGTAAAGAACTAAATAACTTTATTAGGGTCACAGAAGTTCATGCATTTGAGTGAAAAAAAAAAACAAATTAAAATTTTTTTAAAATTATTTGTAAGTTCTTTTCATTACATTGGACCATAACGGGAGTTGTCCCATTAGTTGTGTTAAAGTTGTTAGAAATTGTGGGAAATAATAAAAAAATAATTAAAAAAATATGTACTTACATAATTATAATCATTACAATCAGTAATACAAATCCCTATGTTAGTATTGCTATCAAATGTCAGGATTTCATGACATCTTGCAAATTGCAAAAAACGTACGAAAATTTGAATTTCGCGGGCTACTGTGAAGGTCTCTTTGTACTTACGGTATATGGAGGGAGGTGATAAAAAACTTTAAAAAATAACAAGAAGATTACAGAATGTAACAAGATTTAGAGAAACAAAACAAGCATACAAATTTTAGGAGGGGGCCTCACTTCACAGTGTAGGTTTACAGGACAGGTTTAGGATTTTACATATTTTTTTTTTAATAATAATTAATAATATTATTGCTTATTCTGTAATGTTTGTTTGTGTGTCTGTGTTGTTGTGTGTTGTGTGTGTGTGTGTGAGAGAGAATATACATAACTAACAAAGTTTCTTGCGTAGCATTTTTCTGGAATGCGAAAAATATTTGAAAAAAATATATGTTGAGGTACTAAAAAGGTAGTAAATATTTACAAAGAGATAAATTAGTTATGTTGTCTCGAACTATGAAAAAAAAAATGGTCCAGACGTCCTGATGTCAGAATGGCTGACCACTTTCTTTACGTGTTTTTTCGCTGTCAGTCGAGGTACTAAATATTTGAAGTTAGGTTTCAAATAGTAGCAAAAAGGTAGTAAATTTTGGTATTTTCTAAACATCAAATATCTCTCTTGGTCCAGGGGTCCTGACGCTTACAAAAATTCGCCGTTTTTTTTGTCGACTCTAGCCGACGAGGCGTGTTGGGCACTTTTTCATGTGTCGACTATAGCCGAACGTGGCGGTCAAAAAGTTAAGGGGCTGCTACAAATTTGGCGAACAGTAATGAAAGCGATTGGGTGTTTAAATTTGAGATAAATGCTAAATTATGGTCACTTATGGGTAATTGGGTACTTTTCTAAAACAACGAAATTTAGTCATAATATGTACTTTGCAAAAGATTTCTCCCTCCCGCCAGATACGAATAAATTCGCTATCAGGACAATTAACACAATTGCTCAGAATAAATTCATTTTCTGGTAGAATATAAACTGCCAGAGTTTACATTGTCACCCTTAAAAACTAGAATTACCATTACCATACATTTTTAGTTTAAGTTTTGTAGAACTTTACTACATGTTTATTATTATTAGATATTTGTTTTGCATTCTCATAGGTAAACATTGAACGAATAGATTCGAATGTGTAAAAAAAACTTGAGATCAAACCTCCTTTAAAAACACGCCATCTACTGGCTTTATCTCGAACTACAAGTACCATCATTCGCCGATAGATGGCGTTAAAACAACGTTCACCACAAACTAAGTCTTCGTCGTCCAATTAGGGTCTTCTTTCTCTTCAATACCAGCAATTGCTTGCATTTTATCGAAGGGTAACATCATGGGGTCTGTAGGCGGCATTTGTACGGTCGCAGCGAGTACTGGGGTCTTTCTGCCTTCCTTTAGTAATAGAACTTTTATTAATGATCGTTCTCCGCCTTGTCCGGTTACTGGACGGAACAAAACGTCTGGGCTTATATTGTCGTCAAATACTTCTTCAATTTTCGTCGGGAATTTGAGTTTTCCACCTGGTGAGAGGAGAGGTACCTGAAACATTTTTTTTATTTTTGGTTTTTTAGCGAAAGAAAGGCAAATGTAAAAAAAACATTTAAATGATGACAGTTCTGGCTTTCGGGAGTTCCAACCACTGCAACTCCTGAAAGCCAGAATCAACAGAGGCGACCACCAGAAATAACGCCGAGTCAATGAAGCTCGACGCGTCACGGAGAAACGATTTAACTGTCTTGGATCCCGCAACGAAATTAATCAGAAAAGCAAAGCGAAGGAGTTGGAAAAAATATAATTTCCACTTCCCTCCATACAAGCAGGAGACAGAATTAAGCTAGGCCAATAGGCACCAAGGGACATATACAACTGGGTTAAGCCCGGTTGCTAAGCACCACGGATTATATATTAACACTAATACTATCTAATGGGTCCTAAATTGTGAGCTACTTTTGATTCCAGTAATAGGTATGGCAAAATCGAATGATTGAATGCACGGAAATTTGTTCTGGTTTCTACAAGGTCCGTATAGTAAACAACTCCAGATGAAACCTGAATACTATCTAACATAATATTGCGTTCAGTTTGCCAAAGAATACACTCTCATAAGATATGATGAGCGGATTGTTCGTATTCAAAGTCAGATGTAGAAAATTGACAAAATGACGAAGCAACAAGTTTAAAAGAAAATAATTTACGACAGACAGACAGTCGGACGGACAATGGAGGCTTACTAATAGGGTTCCGTTAGTTACCCTTTGGGTCCGGAACCCTAACACACAATGTTAAGTGTCCGTGTTGAGTCTCCGGCTGTGAGCCAGGATGGTCTAACAATTCAGCCATGTTACCAGACAGATGCTGTCTGACGTTGGTCTCCCAATAAACCTTATGGACCAATGGGGGAATAAACAATTAAGCAGTTTTGTTCATCGCCATTTATAGGGTACTTAAACATTACTCACAAAATATGAGTGTAACTTACACCTCTGCCTAATCCTTAGGCATACAGGCGTGATGTTATCCTGTGTTTTGATAAGAGATTATGAGGATAACAACAATCGCTGCAAGGATTCAATATTAGATAACATTGATAACCTTATAATATGCTTGTCCTCAATGACTTTGAAAAATCTGATAAAGACCTGTCGACGTATCGACAACTGTTTTCTTGAAAATGTACTGAGTACTGCTCAACTTAAAGTTCATTTTACAATACTCGACTGTGGGAGTGTTTGGGGTTGCTATGCACTCTTAAAGCAAGACAAAGGATCAAAAATTAAGGGGTCATGTCAAGATATTAAGCGATTTTGAACCCTATGACTGTGAGGTGCAACCAACTGTCTCCTTAACCTGAATTCACAACCATTCGATTCCATTCCGAAACGAATGGTTGAGGTCTGTAAGGTGGGGAGAATGCTACAAAATTATTATTTATATGGTAATTAAATAACACAGAAAATAATACACAGGAATAAATGGTTATGTACATATGTAGCAGCCAAATAGCTTATCAGCCGTTTAATTGGTTGCCTAGGCTTTACATTTAACTGCGTCGATTTTTCAGCGACCTAAGTGACATCTTCGGCTCAATATCGTTTAATGACTTGCCCATGTCATTTATGTCGCTGATTAAACGGCGCAGTTCAATGAAAAGCCTAGGCAACCAATTAAACGGCTGATAAGCTATTTGGCTGCTACATATGTACATAACCATTTATTCCTGTGTATTATTTTCTGTGTTATTTAATTACCATATAAATAATAATTTTGTAGCATTCTCCCCACCTTACAGACCTCAACCATTCGTTTCGGAATGGAATCGAATGGTTGTGAATTCAGGTTAAGGAGACAGTTGGTTGCACCTCACAGTCATAGGGTTCAAAATCGCTAGTTTGCTGCGACATATACAAGGTGTAACAGAATAAACGCAATACCTCTTAAGGAGTCATTGTACTCATCATTATGAACAACTTTTACTATGGGACCAACACCGAAATCGCGAAAAAATCGACTCCCCCATACATTTCTGTGCGCATAACTCGCCAAAATGTACTGAACAGCTGATTTTTTTTCGCGATTTCGGTATTGGTCCCATAGTAAAAGTTGTTCATAATGATGAGTACAATGACCCCTTAAGAGGTATTGCGTTTATTCTGTTACAGATTGTATATAGCTATGCAGCTCGACAATCGGTTAAGGTAAGCACTGATCTGGGGCCCTATTATGAAGTCCTAAAACAATCATGATTCCGCTCTAAGAGAGAGACGGAGCTATACATAGCGAATAGCACTATCCCTTTTACATCATCGGAATTGGATGGCATTAGCACGTCATAGTAGGGCCACTGATGCTTTGGCGTTAGATGAGCGAAGACAACATAGATGAGAATTTCATGAACATTACCTTAATATAAGGGTTGGACACTTTATAGTTGACTGTATGCACGTGGAACAATATGGACAGACCTATGACTGCCTTGTCTTTGGAATTGTTCTCTATGATCAGCGTCACGCGGAACACTGGACCCAGACCTTCCACCTGAAAAATAAATGATACACAGAATGTTTATCAATCGGTTTTTACAGTCAGCAACTACCTAGTCTCATCAAGAAAGACATTAGGTATATTGGTATTTAGCTACATTGGGCCGTATTACATTGCTAAGAAACCTTAGCTCAACTGAGATTTGAGCGTACTTGAACTTTACTGGAGTACCAGTTAATTATAGTAAACATTCATACAAATATGAACCCTATTCTTCAGAATGTAATTTTCCATCTCAGGGAATGTGAGCAAGTTTTAAAGACTAATAAGAACCTTACTGGCTTACAAATTAAGTTTGTATTCGTTTGTAACGTCTACCGTACTTGTCTCGAGTCCAGCGGGAGGTAAGCAAAGGTTCACTGTTTGGCAAGCGGTAGTGGTGCTTACTGCTTCTTTGTTTTGAAGCTGCCTTCTTAACTTTTTTTTTTTTATATCTTTGGACAACTCACACACGGTCATCCGATCCCAAACTAGGCAGAGCCTGTGCTATGGCAACCAGACAAATGATAAACATACTTTTATATTTCTAAATACATTCATATTATAGGCAAATTACACCCAGACACAGAACAAACGATCGTGCTCATCACACAAAGATTTGTCCTGGGTGGTTAGCAGTCAGGGTCACTAACTACTGGACCAACAGGCCAGTCGAATCTAATCTTAATACCTTTTAATACCAGGATTGATTTATTTTGTCTTATGTTTGTCGAACAATTATATGATAGGTTTCCTGAAAACATCTTTATATTTTAACTTAAGTGCTTAAAAAAATATTAGAATGTAAAACTCACAAATTTATCATCTGTATCTTAGTATTCAAATCAATATTCCGAACTCACTAGCCATATATAAGCTTTCAAAGGCTTCTGTGGTTTTTAGCATATATATTTGATACTCTGCAATATATATTTTAAAAATTAATAAAAAAAAAAAAAAAAACGATTTAGTCCGGTCAGTTAGATTACCTAAAAATATTGGACTGGACACAAGTCTTTTGGCACGTAAACAAGTAATGAAGATTATACAGAGCCTTGAAAACTAACGTGACATCACCAGTTGGTACACTTTTAACTAACAACTGACGTTACCGGCCCCCAGTCTTGAACTTTCATGGGCTTTATATTTGTATTTTTTTTTATTTCGTGTTCAACTGTTTTAACCTTTTGAACGCCGGAGCATAAACGCATCGGCGTGCTAAGCCACAAATTCGCCGTACTTTTTGTCACATATTTGTGACTTTTGGCGTACAGGGCAAGCGCTTGCTTGTCATGTTTACGTGACAACGGCGTTCAAAAGGTTAAAAAATGTAACGGACGGGATTAATAGGATTATTATATATCTATATAAGAAAATAACCTGTTAGGATGTTTACCTCAGCAGTAAGCCTCATCGACTCCATAGGCCCAATGCCCACAGAGTTGTCGGACTTCTCGTGGGCCTCCAGCAAAGTCTTCGCAGCCGACAGCCGGAGCCTGTTCAACTCGAGTTGGAACGTCTTGTGCATTACTGCAATGGAAAAAAAATCTTTATAAAAATATTAAAAAAATATGACAGTTAACGCACAACCTAAGCCCCTAGGTCCTGAAGCAAACATTTTGCATCAGTTTCTTATGTAACGATATTTAGCACACACAAAGGGGTTAAAGTAAGGGATGAAAGTTTGTTTGGGAATTCGTCAATCTGTCCTATGGGAGAAGACATCGGGCGCACGGCTTGCAATACATGCAATAAAATAGTCGACATTTAAAGGTTCATTAACACCCTAGTCAACATTTCCACACGTAAGAAAGGGACAAACGACTCGAGGATCAGCTTGGACTTCTTGGATATGAGCCAGGGTTTCTATCCAGTCAGCGCACTGGGTGACATCTGCACAGTCTAAAAAGAGAAGGAGGATACTCACGCGCAGCGTTCTCTCGCTCTCTCACAGACTGCTCGAGGAACAGCTTGGACTTCTTGGGTATGAGCCAGGGCTTCTGTCCAGTCAGCGCACTGGGTGTCATTTCTACCCCAGCTGCGTGTGCGCTAAAGTCTGCTGTGCGCTTTAATATCTTTAGCATTAGGTTGCCACCTGTAAATTGATGAAATGGCTTCAGTCAATACGGTTAAAAGTTTTAATAATCTAAATGCTTGAGTATTTGGATTGTATTGAACAACATAAAATTTGAAATTGCTGGATCTTGTAGTTGTACAATACTCAGAATGTAATTAAAACTAAAATAACGAATATGTCTTTGTCAAGAGTTTAATTTGAACTATTATATGCTTACCTCCAGTTATAATAATTAGCACATGCTCCTCTTGTCCCAGCTGACCAAATTTCATCACAGACACGACATCTGAAATGTATAAAAATTAAAATATTAACCATCATCAGCATCGTATCACCTGGAGTCACAACACGTTAAGGGTGGTGCTGCTGGGGAGTCCACGATTCTATTGTGCTTCCAGAGGCGAAGCAAGAGGGGCGGGGGTTACGGCTCTACAGCTTTGTCGCTAGCCCCTTTAGGTCCTGGAAGGTGCAGGTGGTTGGGCATAAAGGCAGGGAAGTAGGTGAGGCATATCCTGTGAAAGGGATAACTCAAAAGTTTTTTTCGAAAACAATATTTACCAACTTTTTTAAAAGTAATGTACATACGTAACTACCAATCTGGCGTTTTAATATCAAAGTTAAAATAAACCGGGCCGTTCAGAAGCGTCAGGTGTGAGTAAACGCTTTTGAGTTCAAATTTGTTATTTGTTATGGTGTACATTATAGAGTATTATATCTTAATATCTGCTCACGCCAGCGCCACGCCCGTCAGTGTGTCCCCCAGGTGTAGCACCGGCACTAGGTATGATGTTACTGACTGCTCACCTCTCACAAACACAGTGTCCCTCCGCGCCTTGCCGTCGTACAGATGCACGTGCCCCGACGTCAGCGCCACGCCCGTCAGTGTGTCCCCCAGGAGTAGCACCGGCACTAGGTATGATGTTACTGACTGCTCACCTCTCACAAACACAGTGTCCCTCCGCGCCTTGCCGTCGTACAGATGCACGTGCCCCGACGTCAGCGCCACGCCCGTCAGTGTGTCCCCCAGGAGTAGCACCGGCACTAGGTATGATGTTACTGACTGCTCACCTCTCACAAACACAGTGTCCCTCCGCGCCTTGCCGTCGTACAGATGCACGTGCCCCGACGTCAGCGCCACGCCCGTCAGTGTGTCCCCCAGGAGTAGCACCGGCACTAGGTATGATGTTACTGACTGCTCACCTCTCACAAACACAGTGTCCCTCCGCGCCTTGCCGTCGTACAGATGCACGTGCCCCGACGTCAGCGCCACGCCCGTCAGTGTGTCCCCCAGGAGTAGCACCGGCACTAGGTATGATGTTACTGACTGCTCACCTCTCACAAACACAGTGTCCCTCCGCGCCTTGCCGTCGTACAGATGCACGTGCCCCGACGTCAGCGCCACGCCCGTCAGTGTGTCCCCCAGGAGTAGCACCGGCACTAGGTATGATGTTACTGACTGCTCACCTCTCACAAACACAGTGTCCCTCCGCGCCTTGCCGTCGTACAGATGCACGTGCCCCGACGTCAGCGCCACGCCCGTCAGTGTGTCCCCCAGGAGTAGCACCGGCACTAGGTATGATGTTACTGACTGCTCACCTCTCACAAACACAGTGTCCCTCCGCGCCTTGCCGTCGTACAGATGCACGTGCCCCGACGTCAGCGCCACGCCCGTCAGTGTGTCCCCCAGGAGTAGCACCGGCACTAGGTATGATGTTACTGACTGCTCACCTCTCACAAACACAGTGTCCCTCCGCGCCTTGCCGTCGTATAGATGCACGTGCCCCGACGCCAACGCCACGCCCGTCAGTGTGACCCCCAGGTGTAGCACCGGTATTAGTGTCATGGCAACTGGACGGTGTTCTAGGGTTAAACACCATAGCTTTTTGCCCTGGAAATTTAAGAAAAAGATTTAGTTGCAGGACTAACTGAAGGTGTATTGGCTGAGTACAGGAGAATTTAGATTTAACAAATAACCAAGTTGAAGACTTTAATTATGTTGTCGATTTTAGGTTGTCGACTTTGATTGAAGAAGTATGGTACTTGTTTATTCATTTATTAACACTTTACGCACACAAATGTACAGAGGCGGTTAATGCCATAGGTACTTGTCTAAAGCGGCTTTGATTAGACGTGTGTCTTTCAAATTCTCGGCCAACAGACCGCATCTCCAGCACGTTTAAAATCGCACAGGTGTTTATTGAAAATAAAGTGCACGAGAAAAAATCGCAAATTAAAAAAAAGCCCGTAGGGTGATAGTCATTCTCGCACACGATGGGTTCCATACAAAACACTTTTGTTACGTAAAGTAATTACGGTTAATGAGATACAGCCCGCTGACAGACAGATTGACAGACGGACTGATAGCGGAGTGTAGTAGGGTTCGTACGGAAAACTGTAAAAACGGACGCGAAAACGTGGCCCAAAAAAGAACATTGCTTCCCTCACAATAATATATCTATTGAAAATCGGACTTTAAAAATGTGCCGCACAAAATTTTAAATCTATTCTACAAGCCCAATCCACCCACCTTCTTGCTATAACTAGCCATGGTATGGTCAGCACATATGACCATAACACTACCGTCAGCAGTTACCACCTCAATGGCGATTATGTGATCATCCGTGTTGAACAGGATCCGACCCTCCGGCCAGTCTTTCTTTAACACGCATACTGTCTTCTCTCTGAAAGCAAAGGTGAATTAAAATCAGCTGGATGCTTGCAATTCTTCCTGTCTTTGACTCTGCACAAACTATACCTACATTTTGAAGATAGTTCTGTTTGGTGGTACAACAGTAAATTAAGCATTAAAAAAAAAAAAAAAAGTACTTTAATACAGACCTTGATCCATATTGTGTTAGTATTATACAAACTTATAAGCTATGTTAGTACAAAGATGATTTTTTAATTCATTCAATTTATATCTGTTGCACCTTGCACTCACCTGACGCACAGGGTTCATACACCCAATGCGCCATGATGGTGCTCAGAATGCCGTTGACGCTCCCACTCTGCGCATCATGAAACGAAAAAGGATTATGCCTTTTTCGCAGTTTGGTGTTAAAACCATCAGTACGTGCTTCGGCAAACATTCCTGATGCACTGCAGCAACGTGGGAGCCCCAACAACATCCTGAAGGCATTATTAGGTATACTGAACGCGGTATACATGCCCTTTGCGTATATCGGCTTTGGAACATGCAACTAGCTTCATCTTTGGCTGACTGACCTGGACCGTCAAAATGCGTGTTAAGGCTTTATTTGACACAAGTACTTTTACATTACGAAATTGAAAGTTTTTCAGCAACACTGTTGCGATTCTAAGTGTTTTGTTGTTCATTACGTCAAATGTTCATTTAAGTCTCGCCATTTGCCACACAACGAAATCCAAATTCTATTCCCTATATTTTCACCGACTAAAACATTATTTTCTAAACAATCTAGAAGTGCTATCAGTGCTAACAGTGCTTTCGTGAGAGATTGAATAGAAGCAAGGTGTATGTTAAAGGTGCCTTCAAAACACGAGTAGCAATAAGTCACACCTTGTAGCTATTGTAATTCTGTAGTCGACCGAATACAGCCCAGTGGTTATCATTTGGTATGGCGTTCTCTTTACCCCACATATTTTTGCCTGGACAAATACAAAAACACGTTTCATGTAGAGGAAATAAGCACGGTTTCCACCGCGAGCAGAGCGGACCCATTAATAAATTCTTTAACCTCGCAAAAGAAAACTGCTTACCTTAAATGATGTGTTTCCACCAATGAAAAGTCGAGCGGAAATGACTCAGCGGACAAAAAGAGTAAAAATGAGCTTGCGGTGGGAATCGTATGACTAAACTCTTTCTTAGTGGATAGGTACGGAAACGAATTACATGGAAACGAAATCCGCTCCGCTTTGCTATGTCCGACGCATTACTCTCTCGCGGTGGAAACCGGGCTTTAGTAGGAAAATAATGAATTAATAATAATAAATGAAAAATAAAATAGGTAAGCTTTAACTGTGCTTAACTTAATTTCAGCCATCTCATTTAAGTTCACCTAGTTTTTGGGCACAACCTGAGCACTTCATCTTGAGACGGCAAAGCAAGCTCTTAATTCATTATATTACAAAACTATTGTTTGACTTAAAAATACTAACGCACAAGTGTCCAACATAAGGACAAATTGCGGAAACCAAACCCCCTAATAGAATTGAAGTAAATAGGAACTGACCTGAAACAACTGACTAAAAGTCTGTGGCTCCAACAGGATCACATCTCCATCCTCCGTGGCAATCACGACACAGCTCACCGAGTACTTATCAATAGAGTGCATCCTCATTGTGGCAATGCACACAATCTCCGTGTTGTTCTTACTCGGTAGCTCTGCATTATTCTCTAGGTACTCTAACTGCTGGTCCGGTGTTAACTTCAGGATGGTCTGTGACTGTGGTGTTAGAGTTTCGTAGGGTATGGCTTTGAGGCTCTCCATGAGTGGCTTTATTGCATCCACATTGTGGTAGACTGGATTTTTTAACTAGAAATAAAAAAGAGACATTTTTCCTTCAACCCTGTGCTGTAACAACGGTCTATTTGTTCATAAGGTTGATATTCAATATTCAAAAAAGTATTATGAGATATCAACCTTGAAGTGACTGTCCAGTTAACTAGCCACTTTGTTTGTGTGTCAACAACCTAGTATTATGGTGGAATAAAATTTAGTGTCAGTGTAATTTAAGCCAAGGTGTTGCACCAACTAACAAACCAGACCAAAAATTAGCTTTTAATCAAGTTATCCAATTACAACTTGACAAGATTAAATGCCAATTGCTCAGAAGTGTTGTAACCATGTTGTAACCTAACTAAATGTAATTTTTCTATTGGAAATCGTCAAATGACTTCTTCCCGACTCTTACTGACTAAAACCCATCCGTGTTCCTTCTAAAGCCCTTTGCGTTCCATGGCCGCGGTGACTCTTTCGAACAAATTCCGCAACCCTGGCAGGCTCGGGCCCCGTCTTTTATGCTATGAAATGCAGACCTACAACTGCAATAATGAGGTATACCACTGCAGGATTTAATCCAGTCTTCTATTTACAGAAAAGAGCACTAACCTGTTTCCAAACCTCCATTTCACACATGCTAAGCTCAGTAGAAGGCAGATAGTACTTGTAGAACAGCTTCAAGTTACGGTACATGAACACACAGGAACTGTATGCTACGGCCACTATGGGCACTGACCGGGGTACCGTCTCACTTATGTAGAAGCCTACTACACCCAGAGGTAAGTCAGGTAGCACTGAGTCTGATATTTGCATTGCTCCTTTGAACACCTAAATAAAGAACGAAATATGTTTAGACCTCAGTTTAGACTAGAAAATTGCAAACATCAAAATTTCAAAGTTCCCGTATAAGCAAATGGAATAGTAGTTATGGACTTACCTTCAACTTAGGACCATCTTCCCCTCGTCCAAAATCTCCAATAAGAAGTTTGACCTCGTTATCATTGTGCAAGTCCAGCAACGCCAGGTTTTGAGGCAAAGTATTCAGACCTATGTCATCTGTTCCTACTTCTACGTCTAACCAACGAGTCATGCTTCCCATAGTGCGCATTAAAAATAATTAATTTGGTTAAAGCTGAAGTCTTTCAGACCTTCTTTATAATAATAATTATTATTTAAATAAGCGGCGTTTATTTACGTTTTTTGTTGTCATGGCAACAGTCTGACTCTGCTGACTCTGCTGAAACTTTTTGACAGTGACTTTAATGACATTCGTTAAAAAAAAACAACCAACAAAAGTTTTGTAACTTGATTTACTTCAAAACTTGGAAATAACACGTACACGCTTAAGTTAAACAGTTTATGTGAAAAAAGTGCAATTTTCTGTTCGATTTTGATAAATAAAACTTTTTCTTTGAACACTTTGTTTTACGGTTAGGCTTTCGCGGTTTTCGTTCGTATACACCTCGTTCAGTGCGTTCAGAACCTTTACCAAATATGATTCACAATGATTTAAATAATAGAAAATCATCAAAAAATTATACAAAAACAACGTAGCGGTAAAAAATCTATAACTTTTTTTTTTTTTCTTAAATTTATAAATATAAGTCGAAAAAGAGAAAAATTAATGATTTTGCAAATTCGCCGTACCTATAAAGTTTTACAAATTTCAGGTTTTGAATTTCTGTCCTTGACGTTTATAGTTTTTTGTTTTGTTTATTAACAATCGTGCAAGTGTTGTTGTGTGCTTATTGTTCAAGTTTTAAACTACTCATGTATTATCAAAGTACATTTTAAAGTGATATTAGTTGTTAGTTTAAGCATATTTAACAACTGTTTAGTTTTATTTGTGTGATGGGATGCTTGCAACTGTTGTCGTCAAAGGTAAGAGCGTTGTCTAAACTTTTATAGCAATAATAGTGGTTCATGTTTTCTTAATAACTAAGTTTTGCAATCGTTTTAATAACACAAATACACGCTATATTTATAGTTTGCAGTAGTTAGCCACAACTTATCTCGTATTTTGGTGCCGTAACGAATTTAAACTTATTTTTATTAGGCTTTTGTGTGAAGTTGAATCAAGTACTGTTGAACCAAATTAAACCCTAGAAGAAAAGTGTGGAAGAGTTCAAGCAACAAATAGAACAATTACGAAATGAAAACTGAAGAATTGAACAGTGAATATTATACTTAGTGCAATAGTCTTTTAAAGAAAACTACCTACTATTTTACACATTAGTTTCTTACTGTAGTAGGTACTCTGTACATATGATTTGAATTTTTCAAGTTAGATATATTCTAAATTGAGTAAATGTGAATCCTGACATTTACTCCATGTAGAATATATCTAACTTGAAAAATTGCAGCATGTGGCATTTTTTAGTTTCTGCCTACCCTCAAAGGAATGATGAGTGATTCTGTATATTTCATGTGTCATGTATTATAAATGTTAGTTATATTTAGTAAGTATGTAGGTATAAGTAATTAAAGAGCACATAAGACCAGGCATGATCTTTATCAATGGCATCATGCCTAAATTATAGAAACCTTGATATATTTCCTGTAAACAATTTAATAGTACTTGCAACCTTCTAATTAAATAATCTGATAAGAATCCATTATGTAATTTATTCTAAGTCTTTTATTTAAATGAAAATAATCTTGTTTCCATTTTAACAGTAGATGTTAAAAGGATTTACTAATCACTGAGATACCAAAATCATTTATTTGCCCGGAACATAGGTTGTCATCAACACAGCACAAACAAGAAATTGTATATTTATCAACAATGAACCAACTTACACTGTGAATATTCATGATGCCGTCATGGATCTGCTGTGAGAAAGGGATAGTTTTATTCATCTTGTATAGCTCCTTCTCTCTCTCACAATGGATCATGATGGTGCATTGACATGTCATAGTATGCATCCAATCTTTTATAACAATTTAATGCCATAATAGATTTTGTATTTTACAGAAGTGAACAGGAATAAGATACTTACTACTATTTAAACACTATGGTAGGCGCCAAATAAATTTGCAATACTGGTCATTGACCCACCTACATTTATTGACATTCTTAATTTTAAAAACAGAAAGAAAGCCATAAAGCTGCCCTGAATCGACATCTTTCGCGATTCTTTACATTTTTTTGTAATGAAAAATGAATCATAATTTGTTTTCTGGGTACCTTGAGAGATATCCGGGAAAGGTCAATGTATTTTATTGCAAATTTATCTGGCTCCTACCATAAACATAAATTAAAGGTATTCTTTGCTTGTCACAGTATTGTTCTATTTATGTTTCAACCTAATTTCCAATGTCTTTGTTATTTACAGTACCATACAGAATTTTCAGTTTGCTATTTACACATTAAACATGTTTACCATGCCTTGGACAAGCGGAAAATTTATAGGATCACTTGGTTGTCTGTCTGTCCATCTGCTACAGCCGATTTTTCCATGTGCTTTCAAAATCAAAATCAAAAGAGTTTATTCAAATAATCACTATTTGATTGTCAGAAATTATATATAAAGACAGACCCCTTAATGCCCGACCCTCACCACTTCTAGTATTTTAGCTGGAAACAAGAAGTGGTGCAAAAAACTCCCAATCTGTCTGTTAACTTTAATTTATAAATTAGTATACAGTACCTGGATGACCGAGCTTTGCTTTTTTTTTTTTGGTAAACATTAATTAATAATGAAACCTAGCTAGATCGATTTATCGCCCCCAAAACCCCCAGCATACTAAATTTCATGAAAATCGTTGGAGCCGTTTCCGAGATTCCGATTACAATACAAATATCTCTACAAGAATTCCTCGTTTAAAGGTATTTAAACGAGAAAATTTATATTAAATGCCACAGAAAATATTCCATGTATTTTTCTGTTAAATAAAACTTCTGCATATTTTACTCACCTCCCGTGTTTTGATGTGGTTCGAGAGGCATGTTTACGTGAACGCCTTCCGGCTGGTCCGCTATTATCCTGTTGCAAAACAACATGCGCAAACGCAACGCAACCCACAGGTGCAAAATCTCGCGGCGATCTCGGCTACGGCCGGCAAGTGTACAAAAACATATCTACTACTTATCAGTCCAGTGGTTCAATACCTAAGAAGAGTGTGGAAATCCATGATTATCGAAGAGCTCATCTTTATATTCTTTGTTCGCCTTAAAGTAGCTATACCTATCTATCTTCAGGGTCCGATCTATCTGTGTAGGTACCAAAACTACATGTAACAAACAAACAAAACAAAAATTAAAGGTACAAACAAAATTATTCGTAACAAACAAACTCACTTTCGCATTATAATATTAGTTAGGGTAGAAACTCTGGGTCTAGAAGTACAGAAAGAAAAGCGTGTTGAGTTTAAGACAGTTTAGAAACGACAGTTTAGAACGAAAGCCGAATTTTTTCACAAACACCGTGGTTGTTCTTGTATTAAGTCGCGCCTTTTCCATTCGGTAGATGAGTGGCTCCTCTTTGAGACCTACTCGCCTTGAATTTCCAGGAAACTCAACTCAAAAAAAATACATCGACCCACATGCTGCACCTGCGTATCAACAGGCTTTGCAACAATATTATTCTCGGTAGCAATCAGAGAAATTCCTCCATGACTCATCTTGGTACGGAAAATGGTCGCTACGCGCTAGGCGAACGAGTGGTTTAGCGAGTTTACTCTTAGTTTATTTGGCCTTTCTGTCTGGACGCTGCGGAAGGCTGACTCACCAACCTGTTTTGCTATCAAGGTGTCGCGCCTATTTTTGATTTTGTAACTTTATAAACTTTTAAATTTGTTTATTGCGCAGAAGATTCGACGTTATGCGTGTCAGTATTTTGAAGAATCTTTGGAACTTACTGATGCCCAGTCTTAAACTTAAATGAGTAGCTGTATTTGAAGGTCCTTAAACTTTACCGCCTACGCGTTAACGGTCTTAGGCCCTAAAACGTTGTTAATCACAGCATGAATCTTGAAAAACCCGTTACCTAAATCAAAATTCGCGAGAACCAAAATCAACACTGCCAAAAACAGCTTTAAAAAATTGCTTCAAAAACAACCTGTAATTAGGAGTTAGGCATTCTTGACAGTTTCTTCAAACATCAATTAGGGTCCTTTAAAGTTTCACTAAAACAATGACGCTGGTCGACGACCTCAAGGACCTTGCATACATATTTGGGTGAACAGTCTTTTACTTCCCACGCACGTGGCTCGAAACCATATTTGGTAGAGAATTATACTTGATAGACAAGCGGAAAGACCAACAAGAGTCGCGGGAATTCGCTAGCGTTACGTGTTGCTTTTACAAAATAAACTGCACATGAAAATGTTGTATTGAAATGAGCAAGATTTTATGACTTGTGTTTACAAGCCGAACTGTTTTAATTTAACCGCTAGACGTATAAGACAACTGTCTATTGTGCTCAAAGCCTCAGAGTCTCAAGAAATTATGTTGAGGTACAAGGGGGTACCTCTTCTCATGTTTTACACCATGCAACTACTTTGCATCAGATCTGCGAGCGGTTCTGGAGTAGCGACCGCTTACCAGAAGACGTTACGTTGGCATTTCTGCTACAACATAGACGGATAACCAGGTGAAGGTCGCGGAAATCCATTAAGATGAGGATGGGAGAGGCAGGAGTCCAGCTGTGGACATCTTTCGGCTGAAATGCAAAAAGCATCGGGATTTTTACCGACCCGTTATAAGATTCTTAATATTACAATGTGACACGTACGTGTTCTGTGATTTTAAAGGCCTCTACCTTCCATCACAATCTTCACGTCTTCCACGCCCAATTAAAAAAAGATACACAATCAGTGGTAAATCCAACATTAGATCACAATAACTGTAATTAGAACACACGTGGGCATCAGGTACTATCAGCGTTAGGCTGCGGGGGCTAACCAAGGAGACAATGAGAAAGCGGCCTCGATACCACTTGTGTAACAGACACGCTGATGACCTTACCCTTGTTTGTGGAACTAGCTGTTAATACATCACAATAACCACGTAATTGTTACAAGATTTGGTGTTTGAATGATAGCGGTAAACTGCTTAATAAAACTTTGATTTGCTATTTATTCAGTCCTCTCTTAAAGCCTCTTCTAAGAAGTTCTTTGATAGAGCGTTCTCCTCCATCTCCTGCAAGTATTTCACAGAATAATGCGCAAATATCATCTGTGTATCTCACCCTTTTGATTGTACATCTCTAATATTCATTTTCTTCTAATTACCTTACAATCTCTCAACGGATAGGCTTTGGCATGATGAAAGCCCGAATATGTTGGGGTAGGCCGCGCCACCCTCTTGATAATACCTAAAACTCCATCTTTTGAATTCCAAACTTTCCCAAAAAATATTTTTAAATTTTTTGTTGATTTTGTGTATCCAAGCACTGTTCATACTGGACTCGGCGAAGGACTATTCCGGGTAGAATTTGCTGTTCTAAAAGACATCTTTTCTGAATTACAAGCCGTGAAAATCGTATTTTCAACCGACTTCCAAAAGAAGGAGGTTATCAATTCGACTGTATGTTTTTTTTTGTATGTTTGTAATGCGATCATTCCTTCAGTTATGAATGGATTTTGATGATTCTTTTTTATTCGAAACCCTATATTCCTGAGGTGGTCCCATTGACACCAAATCAGAATCTGATGATGGGATCCTAGGAAAATCGAGGGCAACCCTCAAATTTTAAAGGCACATACAATGTTTTTTTATATATTATATGAACAAGTTTCCACGGCCTGTAATTTTCCAGCAACAAATCACACGATTGTTGTCTACGGCTGACCTTTGCTTGCTTGACTGATCCGTGAAACAAATAATTTCTCAGATTTTAATTTAATAAAGTTTTTTACAAATAGAACCTCAGGGTGCAGAAGCCAAGGGTTTTAGACCATGCAGTTTTTATTGGAGTTTTTATTGGGTGTACCCAAATAAACGGCATATTTTTCCAAAATGTTTGCTTCTGTCTATGGTATGACCACGGAGACAGAGTAGATAATGTCCGTCCCTGACATGCCTGGGCCGTTTTATAGGGTTTTTTGTTTTTTCGATTACTTTTTTTTTTTTTTTTTTTTTAATATTCTGGCGGAATTAACAGTTTCTCTTTTTCTTCCTTATTAAATGAAATTTGAAAGAAATAAATATAAGAAGTAAAATGATTGCATGAGACATAGGTAGGTAATGAATCTCTAGCCTCTACCGATTATGGAAGGACTATTGTTACAGCTAATACAACAACATTAATGACGCTTAAAGTGCACTTGTCGAGTGGCGCATTTAGGTCAGTCATGATCACAATGAATACCTAATACTTACATTAAATATTTTAACTATTACTCATATTCTGTAATATCTGAGTACGTACCTAATGGTGACTGACTAATACCTATGTTTATTGTACTTAGCAATATATTTTGACTAGCGGATGTCACGTGATCTCACCCGCGTAGTTCCCGTTCCCGTGGGAGTACTGGGATAAAATATAGCCTATATTACTCGCTATCCATTGCTGAAAGAATTTTTCAAATCGGTCCAGTCTTTTTAAATTTAGTCGTTACATAAAAATCTTTCTTCTTTATAATATTAGTATAGAAAATACAAATCTTTCCTCTTTATAATATTAGTATGGATAAGCGTGAAATCCTAAAAGTACCTAACTGTACCTCCGAAGATCTATTCCGGGTATCTGGAAGGAAATTATCGTCGCGTCACAATCCAATCCAACTCAAGTCAAGTTATGCGATTGGCTGTTGAAAACACATTCAACCAATCACAGCAGCTAACGCACGTTTGACAATGTGTCACGATCATTTTGCGCAGCCAAGGAGTAAAATTCCGTGCTGGAGTCAGTGTTTCCTGAAAGCTGCAACCTGGGAGTCTTTAATTCAAGAGTGAATTCCTAGTTTACATCCATGCAATGAAATCCTCTCTTAGTGCTCCCCTACACTCCCCAAGGAACCTTCATGTCAAATTCCAGCTTTCTACGGCCAGTAGTTTCGGCTGTGCGTTGTCTGTCAGTCACTCAATGGATATACTAGCGGACATCACGCGGTTTCACCCGCATAGTCCCCGTTCCCGTGGGAGTACGGGGATAAAATATAGCCTATGTTACTCGCTGATAATGTAGCTATCCATTGCTGAAATATTTTTCGATCGGTCCAGTAGTTTTTAAGTTTATTTCGTTGCATACAAAAATACAAATCTTCCCTTTTTATAATAGTAGTATAGATATGTATAGATTAGGATTGATTGAGGTTGTACGCAAGCACATCAATAATAAATGAAAAAATCGTGCCAGAAACTGGGCTTCAATCTGCATAGAGTGGTTCTAAAAACAATCGATTAATTCCCGCCATGTCTCCAAGGCTGACTGCTGTTGACTTGTATGCCGATTTCTACGTGCCTTAGTTATTATGTCTCAAGACGCAGTCACGGTGCATTCTTGATTAGCGACGGTTGCCGGCACAATCATGATGTTACACTATCCAACGTATTGGGAACAATGGCGGCGAGTGCGGCGATTTGAAGTAGTGTAACACATTGTGATCGGTGAAGAAACGATCATCGGAAAGCCGTAGTAAACAATTTTTATAATAAACTAACATCTGAATGGGCTTATTGCTTTAATATTTAGGGTTCCGTACCCGAAGGGTAACCAACGAAACCCTATTACTAAATCTACGCTGTCCGTCCGTCTGTCTGTGTATCAGTGAGCTGTATCTGAAGAATCGTAATAGGTAGGCAGTTGAAATTTTCACAGTGTGCCATTGAAACTATACAAGTAATAGAAATTAAATTGAATTAAAAATTAAAGGGAAAAAAACACGTTTCTTGTATGCCCCCTTACATGTACTTTATGTACGAAACGCTTCGTGTGAGAGTCCGACTTGCATTTGGCCGGTTTTAATTATACAATAACCTATGCTTACTTCGAAAGGGGGTGTTCTAATGGTAAAGGATCTAGCTAGCCAAATAATAGCAGCCGCACGGATCGATCTTCTAGAATAAGCAACGCTTGCCGTGGTTGTCCGTGGATGGATGACAATCCATTACTTACCGAGTACCTCCGACCCCTCGGAAAGCATGTTAGGTCGTTGGTCCTGTCATTTGGACATCTTTGACAGTCGTTACTGTGTCTTTAATAGTCAGAAGCCAGAAAATCTGACACCAGTCTTGCCAACGGGTTCCGTGGTTGGG
>NDFZ01005033.1:22279-39642 GCA_002192655.3 Mamestra configurata
GGGGGGGGGGGGGGTTGATTTGGAAAATTTGACAGTTTCGGGTAGCTTGATGTGCTGGCGTCTATACCTACATATTTACATAATCCTTCGGGGAATATGATGTGATGTTACTTTGAAAAGTAACTCTGGCAAAACTTCAAGACACTTGATCGAACATGAATGTACGCAATATCGCAATCCAATCTAGCGGAAGTATCGTAAGAAAATCTCTAAATCAAATCGAAACCAATCTTGTTATATCGGTAATCTAAATCCGTTACTTGTAGCTGTAATGTGCCATTAACAATATTGGTAACGCATCACGATTGCTAATATAAAGAAAAGCTGACTGCTATAATTAAACTAACTGTTGAACATTCTGTGGGTAGTCAATCAACGGAAAAGATGAATGAACTTCGGAAAGAAAATGGCGACGCAACGGACGGAAGATTTGTCATTTTTGCTTAGGAAAAATTGATAGGCAAAGGAAATTGCAGTGTTCATCCTATGCAGGCTGATGACGTATCATGGGATGTCAGGATATCCGCAGTCCATTACCTGCATACTAATGCCTTTTATATGTAAAATTAGCTTTATGTACTCGTTAAGTAAAGTAATTAACTTAGGTACCTACCTACTGAACTTTTAGAGTTACCGATTTGGAAAGTTTCTCTTAGTAAACCTTCACCTTTTTTTGCACATTTATTCTAAATTTATAAGTGAGTTAGTCAGTATTGACGACAAATAATAATTGTCAATGCGTGGGCGGTGACCCGTAAAGCGGAAACAGATTAGTTGTTGAGATTTAGCACATGACTGAATGACTATATCCGTGCTAGTTTGTAGTGAGATAAACAGCTGTGAGTTTGAACAATTTATCTGCAACATCATTTTAGTGCAATTTAATGGCAAATACATAAATGACGAAGACGAAGGTTCTGGGAGTCCGCGTACCGGATAACGAAGCGTTGGAAGGCATTCCTCAAAGTGAACCGATGTCCTGGTGAAGCCGAACGAGACGAACAGGTGCGGTGACACTTGGGGGAGGCCTATTTCCAGCAGTGGACGTTTTTCAGCTGAAATGATGATGATGGAATGACGAAGGCTATTTGGTTTTATTGTTTTAATAGAAGAAGACCACCGAGGGTGGAGTAAGTACACTTCTGCCTTTGCCCTAGAAATACATACCTACGTAATGTAAAATAGGAAGAAACTGAAGAAGTTCGAAGGAACAAAACAGTCATCATCATCATATCAACCTAGTATCGTTGGGATGTAAGTTTGTACGCATGAATAGCTGTGGCAATGAACTTTAGAAATTCCGCAATTTTATCTGTGTCGCCTTTGTTTCCCGTCATTAGGTTTAGTTTTTTTGCTAAATCAAAAACCTTCGAGGCGATGCGCTCCATAAATCTAATGCCGATTTGCAGAGTCCAAAATAATACCTTAATTTTTCTTTCATTGCTTGTTACGACAAGTTTTGGATTAACTCTTTGGAGGAAATGCATAATCGTAGTTATGTCATATACAAGCTTGAGACAAAGATCTGAGAAAATTGCAGATACTGTCAGTTTTAGCGTAGTACAGTAGACTTTCCAACCAGCTTAAGGCTCGACGACCTAAAACTGAAAGTTGCTTTATATGCAGTTACAAGCATGTTACGCTTGCAAAAAATTATGCGTGCGTAATGTTTCTTACATTATCAGGTGCTTATCTTTCACTTGAAGTAAAAGAAGTCCCATTTGCAGTAGCTGCAGAAGTGTTGCACTTTTAATATCCCCAGTCTTATTATAGTCTGCTAGAGCTCTTGTTTGAGCCTTCTCAGAACAGTGCAGCCAGGAGGCCAGGACGATAAGTCACCTGATGCAGGACCTATGACATATAACAACATTGGCCAAGACCATTTTTTCTAGCTTTCCCACTTCTTTTAATCTAAAGCCTGGCTTTACTTCAGGATTCAGCTAGTTCCCAAGTACTCACTTACAATCTAAACTATAATATAAAAAAGCTGAAGAGTTTGTTCGTTTGTTTGAACGAGCTTATCTCTGGAACTGCCAGTAGGATTTGGAAAATTAATGTTGTATATGATAACCACATGAGAAATGCTATTGGCTATACGGAAATGGGAAAAAACGCGGGCATAAGCTAGTTAGATTAATAATTAGCACACCATAGTCAGATTGCTGAGGCTAATTACAATAATCTATTTGCGTGTCCATCAATGCTTGGTAAACACGTCGGTACCAAACCAAACCATCCTTGGGCCATTAATTATTTGATTGTTCTTCGCGATCCGTTATCATGGCTCTTCCGCTGTTAGCCAGGAAGCAAAACGTACAAAAAGGTGCTATTTACAGGTTAATGTGAAGAATTATGTAAACAATCGTCTTTGATTGATTGAAGACATATTAGATGGGTCGTTTGGCACGCTTTTGAAGCTAATGCAGTTTCTTTGTGTATGACATAGTTTACTAGAGACACTATAATTTCAACCAACTTGAGCTTCTTGGTGTTACGTTAACATGTACCCTCAATTTTGGTCCATTCATAGAGGCAAAGGCTCAAGTGGCTGCCAAAAAGTTGGGGATCCTAGCAAAGCTGCAAGGGTGAGACGGTATTTCACGCCGGAACAGGTGCTCAAACTTTATCAAGCGCACGTTCGATCGTGTATGGAGTACTGCTCTCATCTTTGAGACGGATCTGCCAGATACCAGCTTGATACCCTTGAATCAATTGCGAAACAAGCCAAGAGGATCATCGGCAATGATAGGCTCGTCGAATCGAAGCTCCAAAGTCTTTAGCATCGACTCCGAGTTGCTATAGCCTGTCGGTTTTCTATCGGTTGCATTTTGGGAATTGTGCGACGGAATTGCATAGTTAAATTCCGCTTACCCCCTTCCATCATCGGACCACAAAACGTACGGCGATGCGCCACCGGTACATGGTGGACATCCCACCCACACGTTCAAAACGTTTTGGGAACATTCATTTTGCGTACAGCTAAGGAGTGGAATTCCCTGCCAGAGTCTGTGTTTCCTAATAGCTACAACCTGGGAGTCTTTAAGTCAGGACTTCAGGAGTGAATAGGTTACCTACTTCTTGGCAATCGTGCTCCATCTTCGACCACATCATCACTTACCATCAGGTGAGATAGTGGTCAAAGGCGTGTTTATCAATAGTCAGTAACAGCCCGAATTTGCCCACAGCTGGGTATAGATAGGCCCAGGTTATAGGTCTCTTTTCTTGTGCCGATTTTCTTCTACCTGCGATGGCAACAATCGTCTGCCCATTTCGCCATCGGACGACCAAGACTTCTTCCAGTCCTTGGAAGTTTTATCAATCTATACTAATACACTTCTCATCAAAAAAATCGAAACACTTTCGTTTTTATTGTTTTTGTCCTAATTTTTTACAAAAGAGAATTAATTCCATGAAAAAAAAAACATTATTGTGTAGCTGGCAGTTTGGTCATTACAGTAAGAAGAAAAAAATCAAAATTCGAAATTAGAATTTCATTTGTTTATCCTATAAATGAAATTAATCACTGTTTTGAGACAAATGTGTATTTAGGGTTGGAGTACGTTTCTCGTTTAAAAACTAAAATTAGCGCTTGTCTTTAAACTTTTTGTTTCTTATTTCATTTACTGTGACTTTGGGACGTCTGAAAAAACTTTTTTTTCTAAAACATATGGATACTTCGCCCGCAGAAGCCGCCCAAGTGGTGGCATTGCTGGATTCTGGACTTAGTCAGCGTGTTGTGGCTGCAAGATTGCATCTAAGCTTATCATCTGTTCATAGAGTCTACAAACGCTATCGGGAGACTGGTTCGTTCACGCGCCGTTCAGGATCTGGCAGGAATCGGGTCACTTCTGAGCGAGATGATCGATTTATTGTAACAACCTCTTTACGAAATCGACGCCTTAACGCTTTTCAACTGCAGCAGCAGCTTCGCGTTGTACGAAGAGTAGCTGTAAGTGACTCTACAATAAGAAGAAGGTTGAAGGAACGCGGATTGGCACCGCATAAGCCAGCGAATGGGCCGAAATTAACTGCAGACCATCGAAGAGCGCGCCTTAACTTTGCACGCGAGCACCTAACTTGGTCATACCTTCAGTGGAGCAAAGTACTGTTTTCTGATGAGTGTAAAATTATGCTGTATGGTAACGACGGAAGGAACAAGGTCTACAGAAGAGATGGAGAACGCTTTGCACAATGCTGCATTGAAGAAAAGGTCAGCTATGGTGGCGGTTCGTGGACGGTTTGGGGAGGAATCAGCGCCGACGGTAAGACAGAACTTGCCTTTGTATCTGGGCCACGGCTGCCTGCACTAAACTCTCATCGGTACATCGAACAGTGTCTTGAACCTCATGTGATGCCCTATGCACATTTTATTGGCAACGACTTCATATTCATGCACGACAATGCTAGAGCTCACACCGCGGGCGTCGTACGAGATTATCTTACCGAAGTCGGTATCTCCATTATGGTATGGCCAGCAAGAAGCCCGGACATGAATCCCATTGAACATCTATGGGATGAATTAAAGAGACGAATTCGAGCAAGAGATCCAGCCCCAGAAACACTTAGCCAGCTGCAAAATGCAATCCAAGAGGAATGGGATAATATACCACAACATGTGATCGTGACTCTCATCCGATCGATGAAGAACCGTATGGAAGCAGTAATAAGAGCTCGCGGAGGGAATACAAGTTATTAAATAAACGTTTCTTACATTTTTTTTCATTTACGCGTGTTGTTTTACCCATTTCCTTCATATTCCATACAGGGTAAAAATTACTCATTATACAAAATACGAAACCTATGAAGACTTAATTTGAATTTAGAACATTAACATTAGGATTTAAAAACCTCATACTACTCACTATTAAATGACATTTTACATTTATTCCTAAATATACACATTTTTCTGATAATCCTTATCAAATCATAAACTGCGAGGTGTTTCGATTTTTTTGATGAGAAGTGTATTAGAAAGAGGAAATATTTGTATTTTTGTATATAACGAATAAACTTTAAAACTACTGCACCGATTTGAAAAATTCTATCAGCGATGGATAGCTACATTATCAGCGAGTAACATAGGCTATATTTTATCCCCGTACTCCCCCGGGAACGGGATTTACGCGGGTTGAACCGCGTGACGTCCGCTAGTATATACTATAGATATAGAAATCATACATAATTATCATAGTGGTTTTGAATGAATGAAAGTAAAACATCGTAAAACGTCTTTCCCTCAACCCGAGCATAAGTAGGTACACGACTTTGTCAAAATATATAAGTAGGTAAGAATCTTGCACGGTACCAGTCCGTGTGGGTCAAATCAAGGGCAGCTCTTAACCTCTTATGCGTTAACAGTAAACCGAAAATACTACCTAATTTCAAATACTTTCTTCCTTTCCTATGTACCTATTATGCTTGTTATGCTATACATTCGTCCGGAGTGATTTGCCCTTTTCCTCAATCCACATCCTTTCAAAGGTAGTATATTGGGCCTTATTGCGCTATCATTTTTTTTTACTTAGTCTCGTCGACGTCGCTACAGCAAGTTCTGCTGGGTTATACTAGAATTCTTCAACCTCATCTGTTTTCTGGTCTTCGGCTTATGTTTTACAAGCTCTTTAAACAATAGGTAAGGTATTTTAATGAGAAAAACCAAAACACTTGCCTGTGGTGGCCTTAATATAATATTAAAGCCTCCAGCCGGGGCTTATAAAAAATCTTTCAAACTAAGCGACTACACACTAAGGGCACCCCCTGTGGGGTACGGGCCTCGACTTTAGGGCGTCGCTGGGGGAGGATAGCTAGCGACGGGCTGGATCGAACTAGCTAAAGAATGGCTTGTGTCCTTCCAAGAAGCCTTGATTATCATGTTTACGATGTCGAAGTTAGAACTTTTCTAGTTCTGCGTAGTTTCTTCTTATCTTTAGTTCCTTCGATGATCGAACCAAACTTTAATTTATTTAAGAAAGTACATCAAGTCAGATCAAAGGCGCGCACGCACGTTTCGTTATGTAACTGCAAATTGAATTAATTCAGAATAATCAATTCTCCAAATCGAATTATATTCAAATCAATCTCGTTAGAATATTGGAACCCAGCGTACTGAGATATAATTTATTAGTTGTACTGATAGAATTAATTACGTGCGAAGCTGTTGCAGACAAATTCGATTAGATAGTTCGAATGACATGGTATTGATCGATTTGCATATTATCTAGTAGTAAGTAATAGTACCTATTAACTACATAAATGTATATCATACGACTGTTTTTTTCCTTACGTATAGTTCGTAATCCCAATTCTAACTAATATAAATGCGAAAGTGAGTTTGTTTGCTACACTTCCACGCCTAAATAGCTGAACCGATTTTAATGAATTTTGGTACAGATAGGACCCTAGAGACGGTTGTAGGTTAATTAAATTTACAGTAACGCGAGCAAAGTCGCGGAGAAGAGCCAGTATTAGATATTTATATCATCGCCATTTTTTTGTTCAGCAAATAATGTAAGCTACAATGAATTCAATTGATCTTCCAAAGCAAAAATAAAAAGATATGGTGTCCTTAGGAACGAACTTTTATAGTGGCCGGTGCCAAAAAGTTATTTTTGGCCAGTTTATGGTTTTCCAAAATACATAAGGATGGGATTTTAATTTAGATATAAGCGCCGGTTGTAAGATTTACAGGTATACTTTAAGGTCTTAAAACTTCCTAGAACAACCGTACCAGAAGACCAATATCTTAAGAGAAGAAATGCGTATATTTACTAAACTAATACCCGACAAGGGATCAAGAACCCCTGCTTATCTGTTAATGAACTGTAGTTGCATTTTACATTATGAAATATGAACATCAAAGGACCAATCTATCAGTAAAGTGATCAGCGCAATCGAGCATCAAATTGCCTCTCGCCGGATGTCTGCGCAAACGCACCACAATAAAACTCGGTGCAGACAGACTCGTGTGTGCAGACAACAAAATAAAACATTCGCATTGAATAATGGAACAGTAATGTCACTAATAAATATGTATTAAACTGTGCTGAAAGTAAGTTAAGTTTGCAAAAAGATTGTAAGACCAATCGTCATTATTCTGAGATTGATATGTTGTTTCAGAATAATGATCACGCTTTACCAGTTGCATATCCATCAAAACAGAAGTTTTCTTCACCTTCTGTTCCACTTACAGAGACTTTATCATTTCCAGACCCACAAAAATCCTCTGTACGCAATTTAAAAGTCCTTTTCATATCTTTATCACAATTAAGCTGTATCCTCAGTAATTCCATGTCCTTTTGTCAATAAACGACAGAATCCTTTTTATCTTTTTCTTTAGCCTGTCTTCCTAATTTGCTGAATTAGCATTGTGTATTTACGGCCAGTGGCTCGGGTTAATGACCACGTTGTACCGATGCGCGTACGCAATGCTGCTACAATGCAGAAAATCCGCAAGCAAAAAGTAGTTTTAAAATTTCAGCAATAGAGGATATAATTCTGTGTAAGATGATTTAAAGACCTCAATTATTTCATCAATTGTTTAGATGCATGCTGATAGGAATAATGATTCTGTTTTAGTTTCTATTGATCTGTGTAACCCGATGGTGTTGTTTCTAATGAGGAAGGAGCTTATATATCGGTTGCTTAACTACACCATTATTTGGTCGACCTAGTAGTAGGTACCGGACGCTACTTCGCCGAACTTAAAGTTTAAGCTGACTGTGTCTTCAATAAGTTTCCGCCAGGTCTGCTCATCTTTACGTAACAAGTCTTCATTCGGCTGCTGTTTATGTTATGTTTGGCTTGCGGTTCTTGCGAGTTAGGACCCTTTGGGTCATTTTTCATCAGGCTCCGCAGCATATTGATTTAAGACCTTAAGACACTAAAAAATTCTACCACCAGATCACGTTTTATTTTACCGCCACTTGGCACATTAAAAACAATTTGAACCAACCATAAAATCACATATTGACACTGACGTTCAACAGTGTACCTAAGTTTCAAGGAAAAACACAGTCTCAAGTATGATCTAACTAGAATATTAATTCAGTTGTCTTGCCGTATCTTAGGAATGCTAGCGGTAAACGACATTTATGTTGTTCAAGAATAACATTATTTTGCTAAAGATGGAGACTGAAAATCTATTACCAAGTAACTGAATATTGTAAACAAGTGTACGTAACTGTTGATTATTTTGTCATTTATTTCGCAAACCGTGACATTGATGACAAGGCGAGATATTTCTGAATTTGGCATCTACTAGTTTTACCTTGACCTCTTGAGTGACTTTAAAATCCAATATCGGATTATATGACGTTGAAACCAAGAATGTTAAGAATAGTTTGGATACTCTTATTGGTTTCTGAAGTGAAGAAGTTTCAATCAATCTGCCTTGACTTTTCCCATCTACTATATTAGGGTCGGCTTCCAGTGAAATCGGAGGCAGCTGACTACCAGTGTTTGACATGGAGTGATTGCCTATATGACAGCCGGGACCACCGGCTTGACGTGCTTTACAAAGTACGGTGGAGTCTGTATGGAATGGATCTGGACTTATCCAAGCACCGGCCTTGGCAAGCGTAAAGTGAAGAAGTTTCCTGTATAAAAAGGTATTTTTCGCTCAGTCAATATTATGCAGGCACAAACTATACAAAGTAGAGAGAATAGTGGGGTCTGCCCGAAACGTGATCGCGAAAATCGTTATAAGGTTAAACACCCGCTTGTTGGCTAGTGTCAATTTGTTTTTATGCTAGTAATGATACAACCATTACTAGCATGAATTTGTGACTACATATTAACTCATATCTTAAATGACAATAAAAGCCTACATTAACCCTACCATAATACTGGAAATCAATATTGTTTTTAGGGTTCCATAGCCAAATGGCAAAAAACGGAACCCTTATAGATTCGTCATGTCTGTCTGTCTGTCCGTATGTCACAGCCACTTTTTTCCGAAACTATATTAATTTTGGGGGTTCCCTATACTTAGAACTGAAACTCAATTTTTTTTTTCATCAAATCCATACATGTGGTATCTATGGATAGATCTTGAAAAATGATGTTGAGGTTTCTAATATATTTTTTTTCTAAACTGAATAGTTTACGCGAGAGACAGTTCCAAAGTGGTAAAAAGTGTCCCCCCCCCCCTGTAACTTCTTAAATAATGATAAAACTAAAAAAAATATATGATGTACATTACCATGCAAACTTCCACCGAAAATTGGTTTGAACGAGATCTAGTAAGTAGTTTTTTTAATACGTCATAAATCGTAAACCGCAATTAACCTTTCATTCAATCAACTCAAATACAAAAATAATAAAAAAAAAAAATTTTAGAAACACAAACCTTATGCATAAACCGTGAACCATTATCGATAATGGTACGGAACCTTACGTGCGCGAGGCCGACTCGCACTTGGCCGGTTTTATAATTTTATCGCTTAGCTCGAGAAGCGTAGAATCCTAACGGTATTTTAATAAAGAGATACAAATATGAAATGCCACATCTAAATAATTGCCAAATAATAAATAGTAAAAGTAACATTACCTCATAAAATATGTTAATTCGTTAGCTATTTTTAAAATACCTGTATGCTATGTGTTTGCACATGCAAATGAAGATGTCAGGACAGGACAAATGCGCGCGAAACTTTGCTACTTCTTTTCGAAATCTGACAGCTGTCAAAAGATAACATGTAAAGAGGTTCTAACTTTTTAAGGGGAGGAGCAACAACATGATTTATGCACATAGCTATGCCTTTTTATCTAACCATTCGCAAACATTTATGATCGATTTTTATTTAACCTAACCACGAATTGTAGTTGCGCAACCTGTAGAAAGTAGGTAAGACTAATTTCTGCGGACGATTATGTAAAATGTATTTAAAAACAAAGCTATTTATGTGTAAACAACAAAAAATCCTGCTATTATATTTAAAATAACAAAAGTAAAAGAAAGTTTTTAGGTTTTAATTGCTCAATCACGTGTGTTTTTTTTTTAAACGTTTTTACTATGTTTGTAATGAGGTGTACAATAAAGTATATAATAAATAAATATAATAAATAAAAAGCGATCGAGCACAAAACTTATTTGTATGTTTTATCCGAAACTAAATTCTATACCAAAATATTATTATTTTTGTTGTACATCTACCACAGTGTAGTCTATTTAATCCAAAGGCTGACTGATTGAGAATGCCTTGTTGCCGAACATCACCACTATTTTGTTCATAAAGTTAAAATAAATAAATATAACTCGATAAACTCTATTCATAAACGGAGAAAATGATTCATAGTCTGATTTTGTTACGTTTGGACACAGTGTATTTCCAGAATACTAATCCTTTTCTAGCAATTTAATTCAATCGTGTTAAGAATTTAAAGCATTTATGGAAAAAGCCTTTAAACCTGATCTGTTTTCTGAACTGGAAATATTTTTTGCCAGGCCAATTTTGCATTCATCCGGTTGTAGGTGGTAAATGCTTTATAAATTGCACGCTTTGATAGTAACCGGGCCAATTTGAATAGATTCATCTACAAAAACGTTTTCTGGATTCAAGCTCAGTGGTCTGTTCGCTTTTCTGCTTTTCACAGAACCTAATCGATTTTCTTCAGTTACCATCATTGCCTCAAATGAATTTTGGCGTAAAATTGTTAACTGTATCGGTGGATTCCAGTTAGTTATCTCTGAGTAGATTGGGTAATCATTTAAGATGAAGAAATTAAAAATATTTTTGTAAAACAAAAAAACAAATTTTGCGAAGTGTCCAAAAGCCTTGGTCCTTTGATCCAATGTTTCCAAATTTTACCTACTAGGCTTTAAATGAAACTAGGCATTCTCTACCAGTGAACATTTGGGTTAAAAAGACTTTAAAATATAATTTCCCTGTGCGCACAGGCGTGGAATTCCCTGTCTGAGTCCGTGTTTCCTGATATTTACAACCGGTAGGTCTTTAAGTCAGGAGTGAATAGGTTACTTCTGAGAATATATTTATTTATTTATTTAACAGTTTATGTACACACATTTAAAATATGTTCGAGATCGAAGACTGAAATTTAGGGGTTCACATAAATTACGTCAATATGACATTTCAGCCTAATAAGCTCTCGTTATGGTAATGTAACTGTAATACTGGAGCAGCCCAATGCATGAACAAGTAACTTTTATAACTTGCAATGGACATGGGTAGGTATTCAGGTGGATATTATGGACGCTGTGAGCGTAAGTAGGTGAATGTCTGCAGCTCTGTGCTCATCATGTGCATGCCTCGATTGTCCTTAGGCACAGATACATGCAAAGGTTTACACAGGCCACGGTTGTGTCGAGGCAACTTGGTAAAGATGTCTTGATAGATTTGCTAATGGGTAGAGAAATCACAATTGATTTGAATAATTTATTAAAGATTTGCTTTGTTCAATTCACTCGACATACTTACTGAACAAATTTTGATGCTTGTAATTTGTTCTTAATAATGGTTTTGACTTAAAAATATTCAGTTCCATAAAAACATCTTATAACACCATTCTATTTGTCCTCGTCACACGTTTTTTCCTTATGTATTCATCGAGTTCGTTAACCACCAGAAAGGTAGGTAAGTTTGTATATATCCGTGTCATGTCGAGTGCAAAGTTCACACTAAGATACGTTTATTAATAAAATAACTATTACCACGAGACACGTACAACAAACTCGCCGTACATAATGAAATGGAACTCGACACACAAAACGAATTTAAGTGACAAGAAGACAGTTACCACGTAACAGTTGGCACAATAATACCATAATACTAAACACATCAAAGAACAAATAACGTATGCGCAGGACATCGTCCGTTACGATCATTGTCTTGCAAAATGTACTCAAACATTAGCTTTCGACTCCTGCAAGGACATTCTTATTTCAAACGATTGACTGTCATTCGTCGCCTGTTGTTGTTCAACCAGCAAATGACGTGCGCGTAGGTACGTGATCTAACTTAGCATGAATTACTAGTATTAATTATCGCCTTTCCAGCATTGCTATCAAACGAGTACTTTCGTTTTTTTCTCAGACGCTTTTGACAAGTAAAAGGCGTAGAGAGGTTTGCACAAGGGTGGTTAGTGAAAGTGCTTGTATAACCATTGTTTGCTCCTTAAAACCTGTAAAATACCAGTTGTTTGACTGCGGTTTTGCAGTTGTAGTTTTGGAAAACCCGTTATCTTCACTTCTTATCTATATTCTGTGTCCGTTTGTCCACAATGAAGTCACCAAGTAAATCCAATTTGCTGTGTTGTGTGTTATTAGCTCAGCCGTGTTTTTGACTTGATAAAATCTGTATTCAAGGACATGACTGTCACGTCTTCTTGATGCCTGCTTGTATGCTTTAGCTTGTTTCATCCAATTAAGTACCTAGTGCGAAGCGAATACGTTTATGTTCTTGTTTGTATGTGAGTGTGTCAGAATATTGATTTATTACACGTAATTACTCAGTAAACGACAGAATCCATTACGATACACAGAGTATGTGGCCTGACGACGAATGCCAGTCCTTGTTAATATGTTATCCTTTTTCTTAGGTTTTTTTTTGAGTGAAATGTTGATTTATCGTTTTGTCGAGTTCCCTACTCGATAAAAATAGATCATACGTCTCTCTCTCATACATAAGTGTTGATAGAAGTCAAGTGTTTGCTTGCCTTCTATGTTGTTAGGGGGAGTCATGTAAGTAATAGCACTGTATGTTATCATGTCCACAGGACGTGTGTGTATTGTTAGCGAGTTGTGTGTATGAAGTGCACCAGTACCCAACTTCACCTCCACCAAATAATGATAATTAAAATCCTCAAACATTTTAGTATTTTTCGAAGCTCCCTGATAGATTTGTCATTTGTCTTTCACTTCCTGTTAATTAAAAATCCCTAATGATGTGTGTTGAAAATCTACTACCTACTAACTCTCTGTATCTACTATTCCTATTGTCTTGGTTAGTAGTCAAAGCCTTGGGAGATCTTTTGCAGGCTAACCTAATAACAAGCACCACGGAAGCGGCTTTGCACATCTTTGAATGGGCATATAAACCCTTACACATCTTTAAATTGATCAACAGAGTAATAAAAGAAAGACGGTTCTTAATAAAAACAGACATCGTTCGTTGTGACGTAGGTTTCGTGCCAACTGGTGCCATGCTGCTCGCAAAAATAAAGGAACCGGACCGCAGCAACGTTCCCGTTACTAAGTGAATCATAATTCATAATATTGTCATCAAACTTGACCTTTGAAATTAAAGTATAATTTCTGTTACGATTTATCGTAAAGCTTGACATTTGATTGTGGTTTTAGTCTATGCATTTACAATTTAAAACTTAATTTATCGAACACATTTGTAATAAGCAAAACTTCTAGCGTGGAGGGAGAACTGTAAATCAATTCGAGTATCACTCTAATTAACAAACTTAAACTATTCAAACTTTTTATAAATTGCTTCTGAAACTCTCTGACATGACACCTAACTGACATTTGACAAAAAAAAACAGATTCTTTCACATTTACATAAATATTAACATAATTAGTCCATGAGTTGAGTGCATTTTGGCGTAAGACGAACAAGTTCGGTTCGGATCGATGACATTTTAGGCAACTGGTCAGACTGCATTGTTGGGTAACTAACTTTAATTAACGCCTTATCGAATCCTTGTATGAGCACATTTATTTTATTCGCGGAATTGTCGTTTGAATTTGTCTGACGAAGAAGGAAAATCTTTCGTTACCTCATGGAGTTGAGAAATTCAATGGGACGCCCATTGAATTTCATTAATGTTGTCATCGATTTCGAATATAAAATCATCTCTGAATGTAGTCTTTGTAACACTTCATTTTTCCAGTATATCTTCATATTCATCATCTGAATCATTGTCCTAAATCTCTATATCTTTATATAATTAATTTAAAGCTTCCTTTATTTTATTCGCTATGCTGATGTCTCTCAAGAGCCAAATTCCGGAAAGGATTACCTGTTTGTTTAACAACAAACGTAACTTCGCAAACTCGAGATCCTACAGATAACACATGACTGACAGCAGCTCTGGTTCCCAAGTACAAGGAACCAATTGTGACGCAATTGTTTTACTTTTTATTAACTCAACGGAATCTGATATTATTGCTTTCACAACATTGATTGACATTAACGTTTTTATTGTAAATCTCGTTCCCAAAGTCTTGTCTTTCATTTTCACTTACTTTCGTTTTGCTGTTGAAATTATCATTTTATAACACTCATCTTCGTGATTTAAATATTGATTGCCAATGTAAATGGATTAAGTAGAAACAAATTGGAGATATAATTCAATGTCATGTCTGTAGCTTTTTATAATCCAGCGCGTTGAGTGATCGTTTAAATTCCTAAACTTTAACTGAGGTTAATAACAATTTCCACGCAGATGAAGACAAGCTAGATCCAAAAGATGAATGTTGTATTTCCTCAATCAACTTAGTTTGTTTTAAGCTCATAGACGTTAAATCAGATACAGAGGTCTTTAGCTCTAAGAGCCTATTGACGATAACTTTATCTGAACTCCTCAATCGCAGACCACTTTCAGAGCAAGTTTGCTCTCTTTGCTTTCCAATACACCCGGTATGTTGTTCTATTATCATTTGCAATTTCTTGCTATGTGTCTACGAACTCCAATCAATCATGAATTGATGGGATCAGCGCCTTTTTTGTAAGTGATTTAAAGATTAATCTCATTCCGTATTTGGCTAGCCACTTGATCTTGTTGTGTAAGGGTCATGGCATTAAGATTAATGTGAAATGAATTTCGAGTTCACCCATCTACTGCTTGCGATGGAGTAAAAGTATATCTTACATTCCAATCGCAAGCGATATCGTGAGATGATAATGTGTAATTATGATTACGAAACGTTTAATAGTAGGAAGTCTTAAGATAATTAATACCCTTACTATTACTTGTATGAATGAATACTATTGGTTCGTCGTCTTCAAGTACCGAAGTAACTGAATCTCAGCAGTCTTGCTTGACAGAGCGTGGGATAAAACAAATGACGGGGTCATTTCTCAATTTCTAAAAATAGTTTTATTTCTTTATCATTTATTTAAATAGAAAGTACGACCGTCATATCATCAGCTGTCTATATGAAGACAGATATTTATGAGAAAACTACCTACATGACTTCACTATTTTACTACATAACTATGTATTACTGTATTAGCTGTTAATCAGCTCGTGCATCTTTGTCCTCAGTTCTCAGATGTTACGAGCACATTGCATAAGTCTCGTGTGTTCATTGTTTTGGCTATATTATCCAGAATGAGATAACATTTAATTCTAACGAGTATGGGAACATTTCTTTAACACTTTCCATGTAATTACCAAATACCAAGTATGCGTAACGTCCGTTTTGTAGAGATTTCGTGGAATATTGACCGTTTGTGTTAGTGAAGCTTTGATAAACTGTCTATCGTTGTAACAAATTATTCTGCATCCGCGAATAACTGATAAACTGATAACTTATGAATAAATTGCCTGTTTTATACGGTTTACCTTCGACAAGCTAAATTAGCACTTACAGAGAATAGAAATCAGTCACCATATATCGCTTTGTAGTACTAACTTGTTAACGCCAACGACATTGCCTTCAAACGTTTGAATACGTCTTGATAATTTTTTGGAACAGATTAGTTCCAAATTCCAAGCCCACGCTTCTTTGGTCCAAATCGACACATTTACAAAATACTGCCGATCTAACACAATTATCCAGATGTTGTTGACCTCTACTGTTGGTTAGCGCTGCAGTGTCTACGTCATTGACACATGCATGCAACACTTTGTAATAAAACCTTCATATTTATTTTTAGATTTTGTATTTTTCTATTTTACTTGACCCTATGGGAGGCAAGTAGTCTTCTTCTCCCCTATAGCGAAAAACAATCTAAAAGCACGAAATATAAATTTTGACTATAGTATTTTTGACATGTAATCTTGAAAGATCAAAGAAACCTAAAATCATTGAAACTATTTAAACGGAACAGAAGTAGAACACGACTATCTGCTACTAAGTGGACCATCACGGCGAAACTCCTATCATAGGAAGAACTGCCCGGACCTGTGGTAGAGTGCCCTGGCGCCACAAAATTAGGAGAGCCGGCCTCAATAAAGTGGAAACAAGCGAGGCAGAAGGAGTCTTTTTCCTGATTTTTATGTCCTTTTTTTACTGATCATCACTAATGATTCTAATTCAGCTGCTGCACCCAAGATTCTTTCACCGTTCATAATTTCAGATAAATTAGCGAGTCTATTATCGTAAAGACTATTACATCCGTTTAATATTTATTGTATTTGTTCACGCCCGCTAATGCTAGTAATTCCGACTTATTACGTCTGTCAGCTATCGTTTGTCTTGCATGACTTTCTACGTCGCTGTGTCAGACGTGACTTTAATTCGTTTGATTATACTACTGACTATCTTTGTACCAGTGGTTCATTGCTAAACGAAGGTTTTCACACTGTAAATATTGTGTCATGTTGCTAAATGCTCCGCGACAATTGATTTTGTACAGCACCCCTTTGTAGAGAGTATTTGCGGATTATCCAGTTTGGACTGGAGCTCTACTCACTTACTAATATAATAAAATGAAAGATTTTATAACATACAGAGAACTTCTTCTCATAATATTATTTGATCATATTATTTTAGGCTTGTGTCAGTTTTATCTGCCTTTGCACCATTGCCTTGTCCTGTAAAGAATCTTTCAGTGCTGGTTTACGTTCTGTTATTATTTTCAGTTGTACCAAAAACTTCACCTTTGTACTACTTCACTTAATAATAGTATCGCTTCTTTACAACGTTATTTATTAGACATAAGTCAAAGTTTGTGTGGTCATTAAAATTCTTTTAGTATTTAAATCTTATCATTAAAATTCTCTTGTAGCAACAAGAAGCGGTCAGCATTATCTTGAAGGACTTCAACTTATCGTTCCGAGAGTCCACTTGTCATTAATTAAATCCACGTTTTAGACAATGAGATGAAGACAATTGATTTTTTTATTAAACAATACACTGTTTTATTATTGTATGGCGTTTGAATACAGCTTGATTTGGCAATAGGCTGTAAGTACCTCAAATATTGTACTGGTAGTAAGTAGTATTATCACAATGTTTCAATGTTCAGTTGCTCCTTACCAAGTACTTAGGTCTGTAAGGCGTTGAAGAGTGTTTGCACACACTCTACTCTGTAGTGTGATTCTGTCAACCTCTCACCGTAGAGGTAAGCTTAGGTGAAATGAGCTGTCAATCCAAACAAACAAGGCGGAATGACAGTTAACTTCATGCTCATTGCTCACTCTACCTTTTTTTTTTTTTTTTTTTTTGT
>NDFZ01005033.1:41693-108024 GCA_002192655.3 Mamestra configurata
ATACTGCAGAGTGCGGCAGGTGCTCTGCAGGGGAAGCGCTAACGACTGGACTCCCTCCAGCCATGCATCCTCTCACCGCGCTTCAGAGCTTAGGATTGGGGGTTTTTTATCTTAGAGGTATCCTTCCTCTGGGCCGGGCGGTTAAGCCGAGCCCCCGACGGCGGCATTAAACATGCCTCCGTCCGCTGTCCGGACAACCCGACTCAGCGGACCCGTCGGGAACTCTCTCTTCAGGATTGCTCCGTGAAGAGAGAGCAACTGCCGCTTTGGTGCGCCTGCACCGCAGCGGCATTGGTCGCATCCTTCGCCAATCGACGACTGTCGATCGGACAGGAGCGACCCCAACTCAGACGTTCCTCCACAGTGCCCTCTGCGAATCAGAGGGACACGTGGAGGAACCGTCGTGGAGCAACAAGCTCCCCCTCCCCCGCAGAAATCCGCCACAGACAATAGCCCCTCGGACATGAAGAGACTATTGGCCGTGCCCAGGGTGCACCGGCCCGACAACTGCTCTTTCCCCCGAACGCATTCGTAAGGAACCAGCAGCCGTCAGGCACACGAGGAGGTTTTCTGCACGCACCCCATTGCTCACTCTACCTAAGTTTAGGTACATGTCGAGATGTTGACAGAATAGACTGGCTGTTAATATTTCATCGTGATAACATAAGTGAAGTGGGCTTGAAGTGAGCTGTCATTCACCAGTGACGATGCACGGATTGGCAGTTCACTTCACGCTCACATTGCTCACTTCACTTATGTTTCACGGTGAAATGTTGTCAGAATAGCATTGTTGATAACAATTGTGTCGGGTGTAGCAGATGTGATAACGTAAGCCGCTATTTCTGGTCCTTAGTTAGGCGCCATTTTTATGCGCTTCGAAATTAGAAAGAATCGATCTTGCAAAGATTGACATACACTTTGAACTTTGGAAAGTAACGGAAATGTCGAATAGGCATACTCATTGATGGCTTAGCTCTGAAAAAACAGCAATCCATGCACAATGTAGACGATTTCAGTTTTTATTACCTACTCGATTATTATGACTTCCCGTTTTAATATCAAAGTTACGGCTTCTTTTTGTTAGCTGATGCTATGTTAAATTTATAGGCATAGTGTGAAATTGTAATCCGAAAGTTGGTCAATTCCATTCATAGTGCATTCTTGACCCCACTGCACATTCAATAAAATGAAATGAAACTGTCTAAACTGGTTCTCGTTTCCACTAAAGTATCGTCAAATAGAAATGGTTATCTTGTGTTTTGTTAACTTAGTTAGTTACTTTCGACTTTGTTTTTAACTAACCAGTTTTTCATGGATCATTATCATAATCCAAAACCGAAATAAGGTACGAAAAACATATTTTGTTATATTATAATTTCAGTCTTTCTTTTTATTGATCAACAGGTAAATAAAACTTACCAAGAGATTGCAAATAAATAATGTTTGAAAGGCCTACATAAAATAGCTATTAGCTTCAAACTATCTGCAGTATAAGAAAATAATAAACTACTCGTAAAATTAATAGCAACATGTCCGCAACAAAAGTCATTCGCTACCCATTAACAATCAACTTTACTCGATTTTATCGAGTCATAAATTAAATCGATCAAATCGAGCCAATCGACATCGGTTACGCAAACGTCTGCGTCCTCATCTCTAGAGCTACAGCCTTCGAGTGAAGCCTGACCGACAGTCCGCCGTAGTCGGTGCGCGTGCGCACTAGCGCGACAAACGTTGACGTTCGATTGTTCGATATTCAAATTGTCAATTTTTAGTGAAGTGCTCCTGGTTTTGTGTTTGTGCTAAATCTACTCTTTATTTAAGCGATAGAGGGATAGATACTGTTATAAACAGATTGGTTTTGTGCAAACTTTGTGAAGGATTTATGTTACTGCTTGGCGCGGTAAGTTCTATTTACAAAATGATGTCAGAGACGACCGTTAATTTTTTCGGTGGTTATTAAAAACTAGTTAAGAGTATTAAGATATAATAGATGGCACATGTAAGGAATTTATTCAGAAACATATGGGATGTAGTTTTTCTCGCATCGCCAATACATTTGTTTGTTCAGGTGACTATTTCAGACCCACAACACAAAAATGTGAGTCATTGTGTAAAACTGTAAACTATCCATTTACTAGAAATGTATTCGAACATGTCATTGCAGGAAATCGTGATTCGGATCACGGTTAGTAGCCTACATTTTGACTTACAATCGGAACATTGAACACAGCTATCCACCAAAGTGGGTCTAAATGTCCAAAACAGTTTTGTGTCCGAATTAAACACGTGTACTTACTTTGCGTCGATATTTAATGTAACTCACGTGAAAGTAGACTATACACTTGTTTGTCTCAACATACTTATGAGATGTTGACCCGAAACTTAACGGTGCCGGTACGGTGTAAAGGGCCTTTATTAGTAATGCCTTTTCGGTTTTATAGATGCATGGTGTGTTTGGCTTACGGCCGGTCTCAATAACGTATCTACCAAAGGTACGGTAAGTTAATTTTTTTCAACATACATCATATATCGCAGCAATTTAATTTCCAAGTTCTAAAATAATGGTCAATATTTACTTAAGCCAATTTTAAACTGAGTTTCTTAGGGTATTTAAGCCTTCAGTTTCGACTTCAGCCGAAAGTTGTAGCGACAACCGAGACTTTGACCAGAAATTTCGGTTGGACACTAACGGCCGGTTTCAATAACGCATCTACCATTAACCAACTGTCAAATTAGCTACCAAAGGTAGCTGAAACGTCATGTTTACCTTTTTGTAATATGACGTTTCAGCTACTGCTACAACTTTCGGCTGAAGTCGAAGCTGAAGGCTTAAATACCCTAAGAAATTCAGTTTAAGATTGGCTTAAATAAAAACTTCCAATTATTTTAAAACTTGGAAATTAAAGGTTTATATTGCTGCGTTAGGTATATGATGTATGGTGAAAAAAAAATACCTTGCGACTTTTCAAAAATAATGACGTTTCAAAAACTTTCGGCTTCTGGCAAAACTTTCGGCCTATTTGGACTGAAGCCGAAGAACGTCTATTTGGGCAAAGCTGGCCAATGGCAAAGCTTTGCCAATGCCACAAGCTAAATCCTCACAAAATTTCTCAAAGGCAGTGCATAACAAGTAATCATTGGCAATGCTTCTATACTATTACATCAATCTAAATAAGCATGAACCCCGTAGAAATTATGATTTTCCGTTGAAGAAAACCATCTAATATATTATAGTAAAAATATACACAGTAAATGCATTACTTTATATATATCTTTTTTTCGAAACTTACGGAAGGGACTGGACCTCACGACACAGGGTATCCTAGTGTGGGGTCCAGAGATATACTGTATTTTTTAGTGTCTAAGTCAACGGATGTTATATGTGTATAATATGTTTTGTACTAACGTTTGAATAAATAAAGATTATTATTATATTATTATTATCATTCTGAATTTCCCTGTTATTGATAACCATGAAAAGAAAATGTACAGTTATGCAACGCTCTATGGTGATTCTGATTAGCTCTAAAGTTAAAACCGTGAACCAAACTGCTAATTAAAGAAATTGACGGAACCAAACCAATGGCGTTTTTTTGCTTCGTCTTCATTCTGGCTTTAACCAAATTATACCGAATTAAGAGGTATCTAACTTAACTTGGTCATTTTCGAAAAACAGTTTAGAGGGGGAAAGAGAGCGATTCAAAGTTTTCTATAGAAAGTGAAAAATCACTCAATCATTCGCACTGAACTCTTTTTCGAAAATGTTCTCAACTAACTGTTTAGACCTAGATATGTAGCGTATGCATACCAAGTTTCATTAAAATCACTTAATTCATTTCCAAGAATAAAGACTTGAAATTTTGTATGAAACACCGTGAGGAGTAAGCGCTCTTAAGTTTTAATTCGAACAACAAACAAAATAATTTTCTACGACGTGACACTGGCAGAATAGTCGGAACCCGCTCAGTTGCCAAAAAAGAGAAAAAAAAAAGGTTTTCTGATTTCAACCCGAGGCTTCGAGGGTAAATAAAGAAACCTAGTCAGCTAGAGAGATGGATGTTATATAGTGAATGTGTACGTTATGTGTGTGTATATAACCGTACAGATTGGGTATATTAAGCATTGAAAAACAAACAGTCATCACCACTGCCATCTTTTATTTGGTTTCGACACAGTATGACTTCGCTCTATGAATCTATCACAAACAACCAAAGACTGGGTTGTGTGACTTTGTAAAGTATGCCTCTTTTCTTTACTATCAATGTGTAATGATTAATGAAACACTCGTAACAAAATGTAACCGGGTCTCGGATTCGCGTATTCAAGGAAATCGGATGAATCTTTCCGCTTTATCTAATCAATGAAAACCTGCTCAATCTCTGCATTTATATCGCTAGTTTATATTTCTAGATTCGAATTTTATTATCATTATCGCATTTTAGATAAGTAGACAATTAAATAACTTCGGGCTCTTGATTATGATTTTGCCAAATAATATATTTTGATCAATGAAGAAACGCAAAATGATCATATTAAACAACAGCTCAATGCTGGTAAAAAGTTTAACGGTTAGTTTTACTCTATTAAACAAAACTAAATAATTGGCTGTATCTAGGTTTGTATCAAGCCACAATAGTTTTGTAGGACAACACCAAACACTAGTTAAGAGTGGTAAAAGAAAAGCTTATGAAAGAGATTATAAATCATCTGAAATCAGAAATACTCGACGACACATTTTCGGAGTCCTCTGAAATCTAGATGGTTCTATTAAATCTGAGGATGTTAAAGTCAAGAAGAATAGGTTACTCTTAGGCAAGCGTGCTCCATCGTCGACCACATCAACGCTTACCATCAGTTGAAATAGTGACCAAACTCAAGCCTATAAATATTAAAAAAACAAACAAAATATTTACACCCTCAATGGTACTGATTGCATACTTCATGATGATGAAATGATGAACAAATTTTGAATTGCATTCATTTCCAAGTGACCAACATGAGTTTCAATTGCACATAATATTTCCGAGTGGCCGACCTACTGAAAATTCCATAGATTAAGATCTGATTTATAGGCACGTGTAACGTTTTCACGATTTCCACGTGAAAAATAACCGTGACGAATAAGGCAGTTAGCGTGACCACGTGATTATAGAAGCTGTTGTCAAATCTTCAAAAACGTTGCCGACTCTTAATTGTTTCTCTTGTGTTATGCTCACAATCCTTATGTTTGCGAGAAAGTGTAATATGGACTGGCCTGTTGGTCGACTGGTTAGTGACCCTGACTGCTAAACCGGAGGTCGTGGGTTCGATTCCCACCCAGTACAAATCTTTGTGTGATGAGCATGATCATTTGTTCTGCGTCTGGGTGTAATTTGTCTATAATATGTATGTACTTATTTAGAAATATATAAGTATGTGTATCAGTTGTCTGGTTGCCATAGCACAGGCTCTGCCTAGTTTGGGATCAGATGACCGTGTGTGAGTTGTCCCAAGGTATTATATTATATATATATATATTTCTTATTATCTTATAGGTATAATAGTTGTTTCAGCTGTTAATTCTCCAAACTATTCCATATTATATTTCTTCTCACCGTCCCTTAATTCAACTTCAAATTATGGTCATTCAGTATTATCATTTGCAAGCTATACTTTATAGATTTTATTTCTATGAGGTTCAAAATATATTTTCTGTAGAATACAAATCCTTTGCAATTGCTTGCAAAGGTTTTGATGAATATTTTCCCTAACTGCGTCGACTAATAATATAGATGATATACTGAGGTAGGCTGACTGAACTTTGTACTTAGTTTACTGCAGTTGAGACCGAAATTGACTTTGCGAATTTATTTGGTATAGCAGAACTGGTTTAAAATAAATGAAATAGTCCAGAAGAATCATTTAGAAACTGCTTCATTAAATAATGAGTCAGTAAATTTTTCCGCGAAATTCGTCATGTGACTTGCAGAACGGTATGTAAGCGGTTGCAAGTAGAAAGGTGCAATTTTCTCAATGTGTTAGTAAAACTGGATTAAGCAAATAAATAGTATTTCAAACTAGCTACCGCCCGCGGCTCCGCCCGCGTTATTGTCGAAAATTATCCCAAAGGAACATACTCCCGGGATGAAGAGTATCCTATGTATTATTCGAGACTATAATCTACCTCTCTGCCAAATTTCTTCAAGATCCGTTCAGCCATTCTGACGTGCAAGAGTAACAAACATACATCCACACATACAAACTTTCGCGTTTATAATATTAGTAGGAATTAGGATTCCCTTCTGTAAACAATCAATCAGTCTACCTAGCCCTTCCCAACTATGTGGGGTCAGCTTCCAGTCTTACCGGATGCAGCTGAGTACCTGGCCTCCACAACCCAATAACTGGGTAACACGATACCCCTTGGCAGGACTGCTGTCAGATGTCTAGCCTTCTTACTACCCGTAACGACTGTCAAAGATCTACAAATGACAGCCGGGACCCACAGCTTAACGTGCTTTCCGAGGCACGGAGGAATCTCACTGAGTTAAGATGGTCAACCTTTCACAGATCGACCACTGCAACCGTTGCTTACCTTGAAGATCGACCCCTTTTTTTAAGGATGGGACATCATCAAATGACTTCTTCCGCTCTGGGTGGAGCGGAAGGGCGTGTCAGACTCTTACTGACTAAAACCCATCCGTGTTCCTTCTAAAGCCCTTTGCGTTCCAGGGCCGCGGTGACTCTTTCGAACAAATTCCGCAACCCTGGCAGGCTCTGGCCCTAGCGGGCCCCGTCTTCTATGCTGACATCTCTTTGAGGCGCGCGTAAAACACAACGCGCCATCGACCCGGGCCTGGTGGTAATCGGACAGCGAGCCATGAAGATCGACCTGTGATAATTTATTTACCCACGAGCTCCTCCCTTTCTCTTTCACATTCCGTCCCTATACGTATCCTCTATAATTATTATTGGTTCCGCGGCTTCCTTGTTGTCTTTGATTATTCCTGCCTATTCTTGTCTGAGAAAAATACTTTCGATGGGAGTCTAATTAAAATCTCCACGCCCTGGAACGAACAGCTATCTAAAGACTTATTATGTAGTTACTTTCAAGTATGACTACTGCAGCAGATGTAGCTTTCCCATTCAAACAAAGGTCATATCCCATCCCAAGATTATTTAATAATAATAATATAATTTTATTGAGGAACAACATTGGAACCATTTTTGTTAGTAAACACCTTATATACTATAACTTATGCATTAGGGTTAGTAACAAAATTTATAGATGATTAATAAGTCATGTACTCAGGCATTTCATGCGGACAATGATTTCGCATGAGATGCCTCAGCACAGGAGCTCTCGGATCCTCAGCCACAACTTTCAGGATGCTGTTGCTACTCCCCTGTTCCTACTGCCTCGAATCCTCCTCACAAGCGATGCCACCTTTTTCCTGATGCTCGCATGGAAACCATCCAATGAGATCCATCCATGGAGCTTAACTGATATATTTTTCATATCTTACTAGATACCTCTTGTTATAAAAGAAATATTTAAGATCGATGATGCTTCCTAATGTTTTTCGTTAACTTTTGCTTGTTATGATAATAATGATTTATCATTACTCAAACATGATATTGTTAAAATACCTCATAGATCATATTAATTAGGCTGCAAAATTATTGCTATTTAAAACCCATGTACACATTTTTACGTAAAAGCGACTATTGAAATCGACAATGTCCTCACAAATGCCATTGTTATCTTTAGTGCAGGGATTTCCGAGAATAACGCTACTGTTTTTATTGCGCGCACGCAGACTGCAACGTTTCATTGCATATCATCATTAACAGAAGGTTCTCTCCTAATGAATAACTTTTGTAAACTTTGCAACTGGTTGATAAAATGATATTCTTTAATGGTCTTAGCTAGTTGGATTCACCTTAGCTTAATACTAAAAAGCAGTCGTTGTTGTGTAAGTTTTGTATCATTTTGTTATTTGGACCTTCTCCTATATTTTATCTTGTGCATTTAGCCTACTCTGCTACGCTGAATTAACATTCTTCAAGCGATCTGAGGAAGGCTTCGTCCTTGGATTGCTCCTACTTTTCCGTGTGTCACCAATTGACTTTCCTCTAGTTTGACATTAATATGTTTCTCACTGCAGACCTTGAGGAACTTTGTTTAATGAATCTTGATTTTGTTTGTTATAAAAATATTTGGTTTTCAAGGTGAAGTCACAAGTGGCCTTTATTTGTTTCACAGCTTGGATTTGTTTGGCCCTTACCAACATGAAGGCATAAAACCTTCTGTAGGTTTCCATATGTTCTTGTATTTCGAAGCTACGTTAGTAAACTTTAACATTTAGTTGTAGTGCTACTAATAGCATCTAAAATGTCAAGGCTTTTAGTTTCCAATAGATTTATTTTACCCTCGTTTCTATAAGGGCAAGGGATATAATAGAGTCATCATACGCAAAAGTAAATCAAATATATAACAATTCGGTACCTATAAGCACATATAGGAACGAATGGTGTAATAAGCAATCTTGCTTATACATCAACAATCTGGTAATATGGCCAAACGAAACGATTTTCCTTGATGAATAATTTTAGAAAGGACACTACGTCAATAGATGTTACTATAGTAGGCGCCAGATAAATGTGGAATAAAGTACAATGACCTTTCCCTAATAACTGTTCATAGGTACCTGAACAATTAAATATGAATCGTTTTTCATTATTAGACAATGTTAAGGATCACGAGAGATGATGATTCGGGACAGCTTTGTGTCATTAATTCCGTTTTTCAAATTAAAAATGTCAATAATTGTAGGTGGGTCAATGACCGTTATTCCACGATTATCTGGCGCCTACTATAATACCGGTAACTCCAGTGGGGAGAAGTGTTTAGGTACAACATTTCTGCGCAAAATTCTGAACAGCTAATAGTAGGTAGTCTTTGTCGAACAAGCTTCTAGCTATACATGTGCCAGAGGAAACAGTAAAAGCCACAACATTTAATTCAATGGTGTTCCTTTTCACACATTCTTCAGCAGTCATTGCCAGCGTTGCCACAAAAGCTGGTCTGGTTTCTCGTAGACAAAACTGACAGATACAGCCGCATTCCCATACAAGATTTGTTGGTAAAACTAAGGTATAAAGTATGAAGAATGTGGTTTTCGCTCCGTCATTCGAGTCACGATCGTGAAACTGCAGGTTGGATGAACTTGGGCATTCCGCACGGCTGTCGACGTTCCACATCTAAGCTATGCCGTCCATTGCGGTTGCATAATAAGATGCATCGCCCTGCTTCTAATAGAATGCGGAATTTTGTTTTAGATGGTCAGCGAAGTGTGGCCATATTTACTTGTATCATATCTGTCTTAGTATTGGAAATAGCTAATGTCTATATTTGTGGACAGAGGGCACTCAGTATGTTGTACTGAGATATCTTTTTGCAATTCTTTACTTAATTTTATTCCTAAAAGGTCCTCACTAATTTGCGTTTCGTCATTTTAAAAGACACTTAGTGGTCCCTGATCTGTGTTGTGTTAGGAGATATATGAAAAAAAAGGAGTAAGTGATAGCGTGACGGTTGACAGGACGGAATGGAAGAAAAAACCGTGTTGCGCCGACCCCAAGTATCATGGGATGGCAAAGGATGGGAAAGGCAGGAAGATGATGTTGAGGTGGTCCGTCCGTAATCTGATGGTTAGGTTACAGTACCTAATTCTGTCACGCGTGAGGTTTTAAGTGGTAGCATTGATCCTTCTAATGGCGATGCGTTCGAATTAACCACATTCAATACAGTACAAGTTGTAACTGTAGTAGATGCAACCTACGTCGAAGTTGTAACTGCAAACGCTCCAGCGTTTCAAAATGTTTTGCAAGCTTTGCTTTTAAACAACTGTCGGTGCTATTGTATCGTCCAAGTCTCTGCCCTCGGGTGTGGCAAAGACAACTCTTGATATATAAGCCCACTATCTAGCTAGAAAGTTGCATCAGTCAGGAAGGCTTTCTGCAATAGATTCCTATTTTATCACTCTGGTTCTCGTTCAACTCGAGAATTATAATTGTTTTGCTGTGAATGAATGAACAATAATAAGTCCATAAACGCTTAATTAATGCATACTTATTTGTCTTTAGCCGAGATTAGTATTAATATTACAGTGTAAATTATTATTTGCCTAAACAACAACAAAGCATGGTTGACGTAAAGTGGTCATTTTTGGTCTCAATATAAACCACATTAGGTATTCGTTGATAATAAAAAAGGCTTTATAACATCTTGGTTAGTCAAACCATTATGTGACGCAATAAGGCTCTAGGCAACACTCCGCTTATCGTTATTTGCTTGTACGTTTTTAACTTCACATTCTGACAGACATCAATCAATACTTTATTTTTTGCTCACAGAACATAACGTTTCGTTCAGCAAGAATATATTTGAATATGATTGTGACCACGCCCGGCATTCCTATAATAACTATAACTTTGCACTGTTATGTCATGAATTCATGATTCGGGCTTGTTCAAAGATAGTTTTCTTTTTAGGCCTTTGGTTATTACCTAATAGTTTCTTTTTGCCACTCACTGCTGCTTCTTTTTCTAACATGATGTTTTATCAAGCCTGTGCACAATATCCGGCTTGGCCGTTTTAGGTTTTTTTTTTTTATTATGAAACTACTAGTTGCCGCCCGCGGCTCCGCCCGCGTGATTGTCGATAATTATCCCAAGGGAACATATTCCCGGTATAAAAAGTAACCTATGTGTTATTCCAGTCTAATCTACCACTGTGCATTTCATCAAAATCCATTCAGTAGTTTTTGCGTGAAAGAGTAACAAACATCCATCCATCCATTTATCCATACTCACAAACTTTCGCATTTATAATATTAGTAGAAATGTAGGATATTCATGACGACTCTAGAGCCTGGTATCTGGAAGTCTTCAATCAGTGCTGAAGTAGATTCTTCATTGACTGTTGTCACTTCTTCACCAACTTCTAACCACATCATGTCAAGGTATTTGACAGCTGCCAAAATGCGACTGATTACGCGGCTTTACGAAACTTCCCGTAATCCGCATACTCCATAAACCAATTTTTGATTTAACCAGTACGAATATTTAGTAACAAAGTAAGGAAATTCTTAAACTATATCGTGGCGCGGAAGCCTTTACTTTCGAAGTTTCATCGGCAGCATTACGAAATTCGTGATGGATGATAAGGTGCGCCCGCGCCGATAACATCGCACACCTACATGATGTATTGTCCGTTCAATTATCAGCCAGTGTTATATTATTAATTTACTTACCTATACATTTTTGACACTCTTATCTAGATTATGCGCACATTTCTTTAGAAAGTATGTAGTTTAGTATGTATAGGTTAATAAATCAATCAGCAAAAGATTTGACTGCAACATGTTCTGGCCAGGAGCTTTCGCTGCAAGAATTATTTATTTTTAGGAGTCAGTGTTGTTATGATGACAATTCAAAAAGAAGAAAACGAATGTTTCGAAGATCATCCTTATTGAGATTGGTTTAGCTTGAGCATAAGGTTCTATAAAGAAACACAATAAGGAACTAATGCTGCCATCTTGCATTTTCACAAACTATTTTAAATTTACGAACAGAACTGCCCTTTCAGACACCAAAAGATTGCTGTTGAACTCCAATGAAATTCATCTAAGTGTGTTGCACTGCTTTCTTATATCTTCCCCGTATGTTTAAGGTTAATAAATATAAAGGCGTTTTTTTTATTACTCACTCCATGGAGGATCTAGTGGTTAGTCATTCAATTATAGAAGATAAAACACTTCTCACGTAAGTGCAGTTAAGAGAAATAAATAAATTAGTTATAGAGGGCGAGGGGCGGAGCTGCCTATTCAAATTCAATATAATAATGTGTACTCACATAGCTTACATTAGAATCAGAGGATCATCTCGAAGATAATACAAAGTACAATATAAAAAATGTTAGCACACTCCACTTCTGGAGGCTTTAATTTGTTTAAATGTCGCCACAGGCAAGTCCGGTACTCCGGTTAAGCAGACGTCAACATCATAGGTTGACCTATGTGCTGCTAGGACACCTGCTTCCTGTCTATTTAAATTAGAACATGCCAATTTCCGCAAGATGTTTCACCGTTTTGTAAGTACTGCTGATGAAGTAAATTATACCAAAGTGAACCTACCAGTTTTTGTGTGTGTGTCTATGTACCGACGACCTCTATCCATTGGCTGCCACGGTTGCGGATTTTTCTAAAAAGTTACTGCGGCCCTGGAACGCAAAGGGCATTTGAAGGAACACGTGTGGGTTTTAGTCAGTGATAGTCTGATACTCCCTTCCGCTCCGCTCAGATCGGAAACAGCCATTTGATGATTTCATGAACAAAAAAAAAATACAACGAGAAAAAAGTCGGTGCTATTACCACTGGGGATTGAGCCAACGGAATCCTCTATTATAACCATAGGCTAACCTGTGTTTTCTACTTCCCGCAAAACAACATGCGACAATGCTTATAATTAATCGCATAGGTTACATCACCCAGCAAAAATAACAAGTGTTTTTATGAAATAATCAATTATAAATTTCCTGTAACTTGTTTGTTAATCATACGAGCAAAACCCACTTAGTTAATGATTTCAGTCATTATGGTAATATTGACACTGTGCAGTTAATTTTTCAAACTCAAAATTTAGTTAACGTTTTGGAATCTTGCTGGCTTTCACAAAGTTAATACGAACTTATTTACATACGCAAAAATCGTGACGAAAAAGGGTTGAACTTGCACCGTCGCATGGTTTATTTTGATATTTTCTTAAAACCACCGTGTTCTATTTGTACAAGATCTTTACAGAATTTTGATTCTTTGTTGTATCTTCTGAACTCATAACGTCGTGCTTCTCTCGTAGATTCATCATTAACGCACTGTATATTTTCTCACGCTGTTGAATAAAATTTGCTGCAGTTATGCACATGGGCAAGTGCATCATGCTAAAGTTATCTGTTGACATCCGTTTCATTATCTCTTATCAATTCGTCGGAATTCATTTCAATCTCGCTGTTATAAGTTATATAATGACATATTATTATATTCACGTCAGTAATGGCGGATCCAATATCAACGTCATAGCTACAATCGACCTAGAAAATTACAAGTTTGGCAATCTCTCTGTGATTCATATTTTTGAGCGCAAATCGACCGAAAGTGGCTTACGTCTTCACTGAAAAAGAAACCATTACGGATTGGTTTAAGGTTTATTTTGATTTGAAGCTTCTAGCTGCTCATTCATGCGTAACGGAGAAATGAATGAATCATTTGTTAGTGAATATTTTGTAAACTCAGCAATGAGGTTCTTTACTTCGTTGACAAGGTCGTCCTTAAGACTACAGCTGGTTATTGCTCGAATTACATGTATTCTTTGTCATCACGATATAGGGTTAATATTAAGACTGTTTTGCAAGCTATGAACTTTCTGGTACAATCACCTTTGAAATATCATTTTCCTTGCGTCAGCTTGAGGAAATCTTTTCCATTTACTCACACATAGATTTTTAGTAGAGTCTTGTCCTTGTAGTTTCCTACGATTTAATAATTGTTGTCAATTTACTTGTCAATATAGGGATTTCCATCAATTTTTAATTTGCTCGAGAAAAGTACTTTTGGTGTTCCCATTTCGAATATCAGCAACTATAATTTCCATTAGCAAACACAATACGTGCCAATATAACAAAAACTCCGTCGTGAAAAAGTGATGCTTTTGAGACGCCTGTGAAAATATTGGTGAAGTGACCTGTCAACCCCTAGCATCAGCTAAAATGACAGCTACTATTTCACCTAAGTTTTACAGGGCGAGCTTAAACATATTCTTAACCGATCGAAGTTAAAGACCCATTGACGTCACTCATGAATAAGTTATACATCCAAGCCCAACAACACAAGTGTGAGGTATCGACAAACGCAAACCGCGAACACTGAACTGCCCGCCATATGCGGCACTGAAAATACAACTGTGTATTATTGTTGGTTTGAATTAAGTGTGGTCCGATGCTGTTTAAGAATTGCCGGGGAATTCCGTGTTTGTCTTAGTCAAGCTTGAATTTACTGAAACGCCCAATAAGCAAGCATATCAGAATACCAGCGCTGAATAATTTACTTTTTTAAATAACGCAGCATATGCTGAGATAGACCTTTTTGGCCTCGCAAATGACGTATTAAATTCATGCTGTTCTTTATTAATTTTGTTAGTTATTGTTTATGAGTGTTAGTTTTAATTAATTTTACTTTTCTGTTTGTTTTGTGCGAGTCCCAAATAAATATTTCGCTTTATTTCAAGCATGATATGCTAGCCATGTTATGCTTTTACTTAACCGAAAGATGCCAAAGATTTTAGATTTGACTAAAATCTGTTTGCAGAAGAAGTTTTGTTGGCTTTGTAGACCTGATTTCCGATATAAAGTAGAAGTTTATCCCAGTTTCATCACTATCCCACCAACCCTCACTCCGAATTACCTAGAGACTCATCTTATCCTCTCTTTGTCAGCCGTCATCTCAGGGTACACTTACTTCCTGTCTCATGTTTACCACAATCCAGTAACCTTTATTCTCTTTGTTCGGTATCTTTTCTGATAGCCACATTCTAACTTAAAACATCTTGTCACATGGTCCTTGTTCCTCCGAATCGCAGTCAGGCTATACCCAGATAAGCATTTTCCCAACTTGCCTTAGTAAAATACGTGTAAAATTCAATGAGTTATTTAAATGAAGTCTGATTTGGACTCTTATAATTTAATCACATCTGTTTTTTGTTCGATTAGTAGGTATGCTTTGACTGACACAATAGTAATTCAATTGGCTCAATAATTTTACACCATAATTTATGTTCCATATCAGAAGGTACGTTCCCTTCAATATAAAGAGCAAAATAACTAAGAAGTTACCACACAATCCTTCACATGCGATAGTTTGTGTAAGTAAATAGTATAATTGCAATAATTTGCAAATGGCCGCGGCTTGCGCAAGGCGTAACGGACGGTTTACATGTTAATGGTAACTTCGTATCAAAATCGGTCAAGAACGTAAACTTACACATCGTTTTATGAGTTGTTGAGACGTTACTACTATTTGGTTCATCAACATCATAGACAACTTTATGGTTTAAAGCTAGCTCGGCTTTGTAACTTGCAGTTGTACAAATCATACTTTTGCTTAACCAGATATTTACTGTTGAACTCATAAAGCTTAAGTCTCTTTCCCCCCTTGTTGATAATCGACTCTTTCTGTTCAATAATTTTTAGTTCGTAATTGGCATAATCTTGAAAGACATCCACAAAACAACTAGTTTGCATCATAACCATAACTTTGTGCGTTAACACACCATGTTGCAAATGCAACTCCCTACAAAAAACAACGTTCTCTTCATCATTACGAACGTAGTAAAGTAGTAATCAGAAAACGTGTGTTAATTACTTGTCATTTCAAGCAAGCCGTAACACTCAATTAAGGGTAACGAGCGATTGTTGGCAAACTGTCACTAGTTATAGGTACAGTAGTGCGATATAACACCAGGAGATAATGTCGAGGTAACTAGGGATTAGGTAAGCTGGGGTAATGCAATAGACGCAGAGGCTGCAGAAGTCGATTACATAGATGATAGTACCGTGGAGACTGGAGGCGTAATTCAATAATTCCACTTGATGACCTTAATAGCGTTTACTCCTCACGGTTTTTCATAAAAACTTTCAAGTCCTTATTCTTGGATATGAATGAAACGATTATACTAAAACTGAGATAAATGGTTATAGATAGTTCTATTTTGTGCCTAAATAAGTTTTTGTGTACGACTTTATTAGTGAAACGGGCCCAAATGCAGTGAAATATTTAGATAGCTTATATCGCTTACACGAAAGAGGTCCTAGGTGCATCGTTTTATCAAAGTTATTTTTGTGTAACCAATTGCGCGATCTACAGCCAAAGACTCGCAAGCGAAAGAGGTTTGAAGGGAGAAAGGGGAGGCCTTGGCCAAGCAGTGGGATACAATTAGCTAGGGAAAAACCAATTGCTTTGATGGCCTAATCCGTCAATAAAATTAAGAAGCGTGAGAAGTGCAATAAAATCACTATAATTTACGAAGATATTCTTTATAGTCCTTGAAACAAAAACTAACTTTCCATCATCTTCCATTCTAATGAATTTAGTATCTGGTGATAGATTAAGGCTTAAGTTATTACTTTCTTTAATCCTCGTTGCAATATTGTCAATAACTTTATTGAATCCCTTTGTTACTTACACCTGACTATACATTTTTTTATTGCACAGTCGTGTGTAGATATGGGAAACCACGTTTTCCCACACATTACTATTGTTGCGTTATCTTAGTACCTTATGTACTTATGTAATGGCACAATAAGCATTCTCGCCTTTGTGACATATTATGCAGGCTTTGTTTTGCTGATGGGCTTATTGATATTAATTAGATAATAGACATGCTTTGATAAGGTTAGATAAAAAATTATACTTAGTAGTTTGGGAACACACACCTGAGACAGGTTGCAGTAAGTTATATAACGTGTTTTGGTTTTCCTTAAAATGATTTCCAATTATCCAGATGATGTGGCATAAACAGGCAAATGGAACACATGATTCAGCAAATAATTCAATTTTCCAAGTGAATGAAAAAATTCCGTCTACCAAATTAAATAATTAACCAGTGATTTTTGTGGTCGTTGTAAATAGAAGAAATCCATAAATCTCTTATGGATTATTCCACAATTTGAATGGGTACCTACCTGACGTCAGGGGATTATTGCCTCTTAAAGTTTTGTTGGTTTTCCTGAACTTAAACATGACTAATATAATATCGACACGTGAATATAGTACAAAACTAGGTTACGTAATGACAAATAAACTAAATATAGACTACAACTAGATGGAACTAGATCAAAACGTGTCAGTCCTCCACTTCCTAAAACAAAACAATGGAAGATCAAACAGCAGAAAGCCGGGACAGTCCCAACGGAAACGTCAACAAGTAATAAAACAATTATAAACTCATAGTTATGTGCTGCAGTTACAATACAATGTTCTGGTAACAATGGAAGAGCTTCATTCACTTCCTCACCGAGTAAAACATGTATTCCACGTAAATTACGCGTGTCGTTCGCTAAAACGAGTTCAGTTTTTGTAATTATTAGACGAGTCTTTAATGATTTTTCTTCCGTAGATACATTGACTTCCTTTATCTCTTGTCTTTGATTAGTTTTATTTTTCATTAACGGTCTATTGTTATCGGTTGTTAAAACTTTACTTTGTTCTTAGGACACTTCTTGTTTCTGTGTGTAGTAGATGGCTACTGTGACCTTAGTTATACTTGTAACTAATAATACCTTGCCTTTCCTTGTTTCAGAATCTGGAGTCAGTGCACACATAAACTGATCAGGTAAGCCCAAACATATTTTTTTCATGAACACTTGTCATGTCTTAGCTTTTCTTATTTAAATAAAGGTGTATCTCCCTTATAAAACTTCTATTTATCTCAATAATGGTACATTTTCAATACACAGCAACCTTCAGATTAATTTGAAGAATTGTCTAACTATAAATTTCTAGATATTTCTCTTATTTGCGGTTACAACTTACGCGGGAAAGCAAAGCTTACGACTATGACATTGTTTTCTCTTATCCCAGATAATCATGTAAATAATATACACGAGGTTTCTATTTAACTTGACACATTATGAATATTTACTTAGTCATATGCTATGGTTTAACATTTATGACGTTGGACTTCTTACTTAAGAAATTCAAATATTTCGTCCACTTCTTCTTCAGAAGTTTCCTGAGAAATATAACTTCTATGGTCATCAATTTAACTGTCAAGATTATTAAACTCCTGACACTCCACTCACTCTCATTAGAGCAACCTTCATAGGGCACAACATTCAAAGACGCATAAAATGAACTTCTGGATGTAAAAGCATTGTTGAAAATAGCAAACACGCCTCAGACGTGCCTTCAAATCAATTACGAATTCATCATTACCATTTTGGCCATCAGTTTTATCCTAAGCCAGATTAAATGACCAAACACAGACGAAACCGGTAGGACCGGTTCTGTTTGGGTTGCGATAAATTCACCGTCAATTGCGGTCGCTGACCATTTAGCGGAAAAGAGGATCAGTAAGTCGATAATTAATAATCAAATACGTCGAATATGGTTGCAATATGGATAAAAGCAAGGAAGTTTACAGGGGTTCATTTATCATAGATTTAAGATCATTGTATAAAGAGGTAAAAAGCATATGAGAGCTTCGGTATAAATTATATTTCTTTAATTTTATTATCATATTCCTGCACTTGTCTTACTCGTATATTACTTGTTGGCGCAATAAGTTTATGTCAACCGTCACCTATCATTGAATCCCACTATTTTTAATCCAAGATATTTGATAGTAATAGATCCCTTAGTGAATGGTTTGAGATGTAGTTATGCTTTGATTGCGTTACGTCTATTAATAATGATGATCCTATCGGTGGTGATTCAAATTCATTAAAAACGCTGGCGACACGAGAAAGCGTCACAACAACAGTTTTTGTCTTACGCTTCCCTTTCGAATCATGATTACATAAACTTGTCACCACTATTATTTATTTCTGCCAAGTTGAATAAATGTCAGAAATAATTTGATGATACTTAAATGTTGAAACAAAAACTCGTATGAAATTGATGGGCTCATACTACTTGCTTGAATGGCCCAATCACACAGCAAACCTGCTTTACAAGATTAAAAAAAAAATTGGGAGAAAAATATAATTTTCTCATTTTAATGATCCATCAGACAACGTCATTACACACCAATAATATTTATAATGTATTGATTAAGGGTTCACCCAGCTTATATAAAACAGTTATTTACGTAATTTTATATCATCAATTCATCATTCATTGAATCATTAATGTGTATCGTTGATTTTCTCGTGTAGTGAAAGTTTAGCTCATAAAACGTTAAAATTAGCTTTCGGATCTGTAATTATTTAACTACGTAATTCCAGACGACAAAGGTGTTATTAATAGTCTAAAGAATTAATATTAATTGAACAATTAAAATAATTCTTTCGACTACAAAGCGCTTCCAATGTCATTTAATTTAGATTTACCTTGTGAACGCTTTTTCCTTTGTCTTACAGTGTGCAGCTATTTTAACTTCAGCCTACCCGTTTCAAATGTCTCGCACTTATTAGCCACGTTACTTATCTTATCACGCACTTCCTTTTCATTCATATCATCCCTCACACAACCATTTTCTTTTGTCTCCACGTGTATTTCACCCCCTTTTTAACCCATGCCCATACCAAGACAAACGATGTCCTTTCAACTTGCCTGCATTTTAGCAACCTTTCTATTGTTTGGAACTTAGTCACTAAGCCACGTTAGCTCTAGCATTGCTATTATGAATGTCCCTTTTGTCTCTGGCAGAATACTACTTTCTCTTCCGACGTTACACACTATTTCATCAACACTGTTAATTGCAAGTAATGTTTGAGTACTTACACCGTTAACTGCCAAAGGTACTCTTGTTGCAATTCCAGTCTCTTTTTATTTTACTGTTAAAATAACTGCCTATTAACTTTCTCCGGAATATTGCACACGTGAATACGATTCAAGCCACATATGATTCGATATCACCATTCGATTAATGGTTATGATTTGAATCGATATTACTTTCGTTGGTAGAATTTCACACACGTTCTCCATGTGTATTGTAACTAGTTCGTTCTGTCGGGTTTCTTTGATATTTCAAAAAGCCGAACGATCACTGTTCGTTTTAATCGGAGACTTAAGACTATTCATCATAATCGTCACCAGCCTGCAGCAGTCTACTGCTCGAAATAAACCTCTCCAAGCCTCCAGTGAATTTTTATATGTGTCTTATAGAGATCAGAGTCGAATTGTTTTTTCCTATTTGTACAAAATCTTTTATCGGTGTTCAATATAAGAAATAATTATAAAGGGTCTCCAGTGGAACATTTTCAAGTTTAATATTACATAAAAAAACTACAATGTTTTTCACACTTTTTAGTTAAACAAAAGAAAGTTTGGAGATGCGGATTTTATTTCTTAAAAATAATGTTGTCTTAACGCTGACCATTCCTGTTAACTACAGGCAAGGCACTATTTCAATAGGTCTCTCAAATTTACGGAACACACGAAAGCAGTTGCGTTGGTTCAATCGCAGCCACTTCACGACGAATATTTTCTTGGAATGCTTGAATAGTTCGAGGCTTGTTGTTGTAAACTCCTGATTTGAGATACCCCCATAAAAAAGTCGCACGGTGTGGAATCATGTGAGCTAGGTGGCCAGATTATGTCCCCGTACTTGCTGATTAATTTATTGGAAAAAAGTAACTTCTATCTCTTAAGTGTAACTCTAGCTGTCTGTGGACTTGGAGTGGCCCCGTCGTGATAAAATTTTGCTGAAACTTTAGTTTCGTTTTTTAAAATAACGTCCTCTGTTCATTTTTATCTGCAATTTGATTGTTTTACGCGGATCTCAAGTCGCACTTGAGCCTGTTCAATGTTTGTGTTGCATGTTCACATGTTCTGGCGTCGCTGCTGACGCTGATGGTCCTGGTGGAGTCTGGTTAATTACTGACCCTTCTTGTCTGTACTTTTGTACCCACGACTAGATAAGATGCATTCTCGGCCCATCACTCAATCGTCAAATATTTAAGTTCGTACAAAAAGCGCGACCGCAAGTACCGATGAATGGGTCGATAGCGCGGTGTGTTTCACGCGCGCCTCATAGAGATGTCAGCATAGAAGACGGGGCCCGCTAGGGCCAGAGCCTGCCAGGGTTGCGGAATTTGTTCGAAAGAGTCACCGCGGCCCTGGAACGCAAAGGGCTTTAGAAGGAACACGGATGGGTTTTAGTCAGTAAGAGTCTGACACGCCCTTCCGCTCCACCCAGAGCGGAAGAAGTCATTTGATGATTTCCCAAAAAAGTACCGATGAATCGCCGACCTTTAAGTACTGCTCATCTGCAAACGCGCGGTGCCCTCCTGACCAGTAACTCCCCGCGCGTGGAATTGTACCGCTATCACTTACCTCACTCTGCTAGTTTACGAACAATGACAATTTAAACTTGAAAAACTTGCGCTGGACACCCTTTATTCACTTTCAGAAATCCTTTCCTGTAATTTCTCTGTGGCGTCATGTTGGTTTGCTTTGATCTCTAAAGAGTCTCTATTTTGAAATCTTAGTCTTGAATTCTTGATACAGCGTGTACCTGGACTGTTCAAGTACTTATATTATTTATCGCTCTCTTCCAGTACTTCTTTCAAAAATGTTGATCTAACAATTCTTCAATGTCGAGGCCATGACCAACTAAGTCAATAAATACCAAATTACTGATGGGAAAATAATAAGCTACAATTACATATAGGCACCAACTGTACAGTAATTTGTAATAAAAATAATATATGTTTATTTATAACCACCATTTTAATGATAGAATAGAATAATTTAAAAAATAATGATCTCACCATAAATTAATATTAACGTAGCTATGAAATATGATTGTTTATTGTAATTCTATGTTCTCAATACGGGAAAACGGTACGTAACCTACCTATGTTCACATGATTATAATAGACATTTTAAATCACAGATGTTCCTTATTTATTTAAATAGAGAACACAATTAAAAGTCATACGTAGAGAAGACAAATATTTTATCATTGTAAATACTGAAATTCATGATCAATTCAGCATGGAATTTGGGGAGAGTTTCTTTAATAATGACGGAACGGCCTCATTCATCATAATCCACTTATTATATTAAGTCCCGAGAAACAGCTTTTACTCGCTTTCATATAATTTCTTCACTCATCATAATCATAATCACATCATAAACATTTATCACTTGTCTAACTTACTTTTCTACTGACGTCCAGAAATTGTCAAATATCCGAGTTGCTTTCAATTATATAGCAATAATAGCTTTAACGACTACTGTTTTAAGTAATATTGCGGTAGATGGAACATTAAGATTAATAGGACCATTCAAATCAACATTTCCTTATGTGGGTCTTAGTATAAAAATAATTTTACAAGAGCCATTTGCTTCACTAGAATATACGAGTAGTTTGAGTGTTTCTAATTTTGAACTCAGTTCTATGAACTGAAGTTAAAATAAGCTATAATCACTAAGTAAAGCCAATCTTTTATACTTAGTAGTATTCAGTACCTTTTTATCTTCTGATTGAGAGAAAACCAAAAGTTGAATGAAACGATCTATTAATGTCAAAGCAAGTATAAAAATGGAACCGGTATCACATTTGGGAGCGTACCCTTTGATTTGTGAAATCGCGAGCCCATTCGTTAAAATGTCAGCTACAACAGGTGCAGGGCCATTGACCCTCCCAGTCACTTTCCCTTGTTCCTGGGTGCAACCAGAGAGGCAGACGACATAATACAACCTTTTAGAGTTAATTGGCATGGCCGGACCGCGACCGGTATGGGCAAGCCTGCTTGCATTAGCCGTACCCATTGCCTCTAGTTTATTGACTTTTCAGCAACGATGGCACGTTCTGGACTGGTTGTTTTCACTTTTCTTAGATCATTAATTTGTATTTAAATAGAAATAGTTAGCAGTAAAAGTATATCCGGGAAATTGCATGTAGTGACTGTTCAGAAAATGCAAATTGAGAATTAGTAATCATATATTTTATTCTTAGTATAGCTTCTTTTTTATGTCTTATTGAATCTTGTCATAACTGTCAAACAAGTTTAATTTTCATTTCTTCCTGCTTGGGAGCTGCACTATCGTTTTTATTAAGTCATCTTCATTCAAGACGTGTTCATTGATTCCTTCCTTTCCCAGTCTTAAGGAATTCGTTCCACAGTTGTCGCGTCAAAGACTCTGATTTATGCAGTTTTTACGTGTTTTTGCTGCAGTTTCACAATTCGCAGTATTGCGTGCGCATAGTATTGACGCCCCATTGTGCGCCTGCTATATGTATCAAATTTAATAGTGTGTGTGCTTTACGTTTTGTAATGTTACGAGTATATTTCTTAAGTAAATCATGTTGCCTAACAAACGCGCAAGGTTCGTTGCCTAACTGACAGTTTAATTCTCATCGGTCTCTGCTTTACATTTTTTGCTTCCTATTAATTTGTTAGTCTACTGCAATGTCTAATTGTCTAGTCTACTACATTGTTGATTAACCTAACTTGCCTTCTGATAGTTTATGCAACATTTCGATTTGAATAATCTTCAGATATTTCCTGCTCCGTCAAAAAGGAAACACACAACATTTTATACAGCTGTTGACCCGTCTTCATTGTTCTACACATGTGCAATATGCATGCCCATATTCACATCAATCAGTCGAAATCTATATATATTTTAAGTCCTCCATGTACTAAAACGTGAAAGTTTGGATGGATGGATGTTTGTTACTCAATCACGTCAAAATGGCTGAACGGATGTTGATAGAATTTGGCACAGAGGTGGATTATAGTCTGGAATAACACATAGGATACTTTTTATCCCGGAGTATGTTCCCTTAGGATAATTTTCGACATTCACGCAGGCGAAGCCGCGGGCGGCAGCTAATATTTTTGTAAATAATCCTTCCGAGACTTAATTGTTATCTTTAGCTTGTCCGACAACTTGTAGTCTACATCCGATATCAAAGTAGGTCATCTATGACATACACTAATAACAATGGGCTGAGAAACATGCAATTTAGTTTGCTTGATACAAAATATGTTCTCAGCTGGTCATTTTCAGGGCTGTTGAGGATTCCAAACGGTAACAAGTGTACCTTCTAATTATTGAAATTTTCATTAAAACTTAAAACAATGTGTTTTTATTATACTTAGGTAAACCATCAATGAACTTGTAGTGAAGACGGTTGTAAAACTCGACTCATAATCTCCCGTTGCATCACCAGTAGAAATACGATATCTGCCTCAACATCGAATTTATCGATTTAAACAAATGTAAATTGAGATTCGGAAACCGTACTTGTTGTGCAAGAATCGATTCCTAGTCACAAGGAAGGAAACCCTATAGCGCTAGCTTCCGTAGACGCTCCTCACTATTTGGGATTCTCCTCCGTAATGTAACACCGCTCGATACCACGGCTTTACGTAGGTATTACATGACTGTCTGGAATATAAAGATATCGCCGTGACTCAGGTTTCAAGCTAAGTCTCAACTCTGAACAAACTCTGTCAACCACATGTTGCCAACTCTGAATTAATATTGGTGTCAATGCATCTTGTGAGCATATTTTTACAAATAATCGTCTGGATATTTCTTTAATTTCTGTTCGTATGCTCGTTTCTATGCATTTCGTTCTATATGCAACGAGTGAATTTTAAAATTATGCATAATGTTACGTATTTCACGAGCTGTTTGGTAACATTTAGGATTATCTTTGCTTATTACTCTGTATATGTCATGATTATCTCGAATGCAGTCTTTTAAAAGTAGGTTTTACAGATTTAAGCACAAGGCTACGTGCGTTCCACACCTGTTGAAGACTTTCTGTTATCAAAACATTTATTTCAAGAATTGTATATGTGTTATTAAATTCATTTGCAGTAGCTGCAGGCAATCCAATGCAATCATTTATATCGTCTCAAAGGTCAAATTCTTTAACGACGTGCAATATGCGCTGGCCATCGAATTTCAATTTAGTTCCGAGTTTAATAGTTTTGTCGAGCGAGCATCCACTTATCTTTGACATTGAAGCTGCAATTACCCGGCACAGGTCATCAAGTCATCATTCATTCTGCCTCTGCTCTATGGCGTTCACAAAAAGTTGTCAGTCTCCCATAGATACCGGTTGTCTTTGCTCAGGAATGTTGCTGTGTGTGTAAGCATGTAATTATTGTGTACGCCACTGATAGCCTTGCCGCTGATTGATTCTATTTACGCCGTAATAATGTTTTGCCCTATGGGTTGATGCATCATACTGGTACGTTTGTAGCCTAAAAATAATTACTGTGTTACTGATATGCTGCATTTTTATATTTATGTTCCTGTTTATTTAATTGCGACTATAATATTCAATCTATACTAATATTATAAAGCTGAAGAGTTTGTTTGTTTGTTTGTTTGTTTGTTTGAACGCGCTAATCTCTGGAATTACTGGTCCGATTTGAATGATTCTTTCAGTGTTGGGTAGTCCATTTATCGAGGAAGGCTATAGGCTATTTTTTTTTTTTTTCAAAATTAGGGATCCGTAATAAAATTGCTATTTCGTAACACAAGGTGTAAAATCAAAAACCTTTTTTTGCGTGCGCTGCAAAAACTATTGACAAAAGAACAAAATGATGTACTACGGGTTAGAAGATCCCATTAAGACCTACAAAAAAGTCCGCGAGAACATATATCTAGCTATCATGGTTTAATCACAATAACCCATTTTGTGTTCAAAATAATTATTAAATCGTCTAAAGAAAAAAAACTACGTTAAATACGTATCGTAATATTAATCTTTATCGAAATTAAGCATTATGTTATCAAGAGTATTTATGTAGAAGTAAAATACTTTTTGTTTCATCTCAATCGGATATTTCGTTTAAAAGTTATCACGTGTGTAAGATGTTAAGAGTTGGTACCTATTAATGAGTTATGGGCCATAGAGTTTTTTATCAACATAAAATCCTGTAATAATCTTTTTCGAAATATATTTGTTGATGATTGTAAGTATAAGATCTTTGAAGAGTATAATAAATACATTTCTAAAATAACTCTGCTAAGGAAATCCACGCGCGCATAATGTTTTGAACAGTTCTGAAGACATTGATAATTGCATTAACTTCGGTAATGGTAGTTGAAACTTCTAATACAATTAAAGGAGTTTTAATCTAATAGAATTGAAAAACGCCCCAATTTTTTGGGTAACGTAATTCCTCCAAACTCACGAGATTCAACGAATCCTAAATTTTGATTCTAATCTTGAAAATTAAAAGCAGAATATTTTTAGTATTTATTTCCTTTGGGCCAAGTTCTTTTGCAATTGTATTGAGTGCTTTTATCATTTGTATGCTCAGTATTCCACAATCACCAGTAAATTCTATAAAGTTCAATGAACTTATTTGATCTTTATTATGAACTTTATTATAGCAATACAGAATAAAGCGAAATAGTGATACAAAAGCGGCTTTCAAATAATTCTCAAAGAGATATTAAAAAGTGATCAAATTAACACAAAGGGCTCAAAACAGCTATTTTATAGGAACTAGCACTAACAAGTCTAAAGCAACTTGGGAGGTAACCAATTCTATGAAATTTAATATTCCTAAAATGATAGCAAGACATTTTAATGATTATTTTATAGACTCAGTTCAATCGAATGCCGATAATTTGCGAATAATACTCAAACAGACACATCATCAGGATTATATATCTAATCTATCTAAACTAATATTATAAAGAGTAAAGATTAGTTAGTTTGTTTGTTTAGAATTAAGGTTGATAATGTACATGTAAACTACACTTCAAATTACTCAAATCGGACCTTTCGTTTTAAAGTTACGACGGGCATAAAAATGGTCTAAGTAAGAAAAATGTTACGGTTTGAGCGAACTGGGGAGAATCTTAACGCTTAGTCCGATGAAGCTGAAACACGGCATTAATGTTTTGGATAAAAAAAGAAAAATAACAAATATTTGGATTTTTCGATGCTCTAAGTAAGAAAAATGTTGCGGTTTGAGCTAACTGGGGAGAAACTTAATGCACGGCATTAATGTTTTGGATAAAAAATTAAGAATAACAAATATAAGGGGCGAAAAGGGTTGATGAATTTTTCAGGGGAGGACATTATTGCTTACTTCAATTTACGTGGAAATTGGAATGAACAAGCTAAAAGTGGGAAATTTGAAACAGATCTAACAATGTTTACATAGTCAACCTCTGGCGGGGTGAACGGGGTGAACTGGGTGGATAGTAGGCTGATCCTGAGACCGTTGAATGGATATCGTAGTGCTTAATTTTCCAAAACTTACCTTTAAAAAGGGTTTGAGGGGGCGTTGAAGTTTGTGGAGTACCTACTAAATCCGCGCGGACGAAGTCGCGGGCGAAGTGCTAGTGTTTAATATTTGTGTGTATTAGCTCTGAAAATATTGTGGATAACTTTGTTTTGTTTGCCGTCTTAATTACCAACATTGGCAAAAAGATTAAACCTCGCTAATCGAATTCTAAGACATCAATCAACACATCGCACAATCAACATTCCTAAAAAAAATTGCGATTGACGTTCAAGTTATCCACTAGTTATTTGTCAAAGAAAAAATGAAGTCGTCGAAATAAGTTAGTTTTTAACGTATGAGGCAAAGGCAAGTGACCCAAATTCCTTCGTAATTGGATGTATAGGAGCGCGCGCAAACAGGCACGAACCGATAGCAATATTATTATTGTCATTATTTCTGCTGCATAGTATTATTGTATCTTTATCTATGCTGCCAGTAACTTTATGACGACCAAGGTCGCATCAAAAAGATTTCTGGTAATCCTTTTAAGATTAAGCTGGTTATGGTATCGGGAATTAGCTATTGTCTGGTGACATGTTTGTGTCCTTTCATTTCCTGACGCCATTGTGAAGTACAATGGCGTCAGGAAATGAAGATGGTGCTCTCTTACATCATAAAACCAAAATTAAAACAAACTAAGAATTTTACTTTTCATCAGCAGTAAATCTTTTCCAATTTTATATCATCTGAGTTTTTGTAAACAATTTCAAAACTATTCAATAATTCTATTTCTGACGGACTGCTATGAATGGAACTATACAAGTATGGTAGTGGAACGAAAGGAGTAGTTTAATAATCATTGCACAGCTGCTCTACATAATATTATTATGACCCAAGTTAAAATACACACGTTGTCGTTAGTTGGCAAAAACTTGATGGTCCAGTGTCTCTTACCGTACCGTAGAAAAATAAAATGTACAAATGCACCAAACTCTGCAATGTAAAGGCTCAGAATTATTAAACCAGGTAAAGCCCACGTCCGTCCGCTTCACCCAATTCCGCCATCATGTCGTCACAACACCATCAGACGTCAGTCAGAGCCGGCGCGCCATCCGTGACAGACGTACCACGTGCGGTCCGACGCTAGTTTAGGTCGCTCCGATACCACCCGCAGAGACAACGTTTATAAACTGCTAATAATAACGTCATTAATCATGGAATAACTTAATGATTCGAGTTGTGACGTAAAAGACTATAATAGTGCTCAGTGGTGTTCTGTGGTTAGTGTTGTGCCCGATCGGATTTGCCAAATATTGGATGACGGTAATAAAAACAAATATAATCATTAATATGTTTTAATGTCTAGAGAAAGTAAATTTAAGATGGAGTTGTGCGAATAACTGTCTGCTATCGATATCCGGCTCTCAACTATTATAAACAATCATTGCTTTTTAATTATTGATTCTGCACATAATAGTTTTGAATGCGGCTTTCGACTGATAGGTTCATATTAATGGGCAATGTTATATCATCCATGTAACTAGAAAACACAGGCAATTTAAAAGAACTAGTTTCTAAATTGTATCGAACCGTTACAACAATTACATAAAATTAATTCCATTTGGCACTTAAAATGAAATTGCATACTGATAGACTCAATTTTACACTTCATTGTTCCGTTTTATTGAATTTAATGTAATTTCAAATAAAGCAATGATAAGTTGGAAGTGCAGTTACTCGTGCGTAGAGATAGTTATGTATGGCAATTGAAAATATTAAACAAGCCGGCAATCATGACAAGCGCGATGCCATGGCGAGAGAAAATGTAATTGAAAACATTGTAACCAACGATAGTGTTATAAGTGCGCTAATGCCATCCAATTCCGATGATGTAAACGGGATAGTGCTATTCGCTATGCATAGCTACGTCTCCCTCTTAGAGCAAAATCATGATCGTTTTAAGACTTCATAGTAGGGCCCCAACTGAACTCAGAGTCATCACACTCAACTTCGATGCATTTTCATGCAACTTATTGCGAGAAAACAATCCACAACCAATATCCAAGATTAAAAAGGTAAAGGGTAAAGCTTTTTAGAAACCGGGTTTCAGACTATCCTAAATATTTACAAACACACAGTCAAATCTCAAGTCAGGCAGAGATTTGTTGACCGAAATAACAACAGAAAATCAATTGACTTGACGTGAGAATAGACAAAACTTCAAGCCCATCATCGAATGGGTGGTCATACCGACGATGATGAATAATAAAATAAAGACTAAACAATTATTGAACTAATCGCAATGTAACACACATTGCAGTTCAATAATTGCCAATTGCGGACACAATAAATAATGCAAAACCACAGATCAGAAGCAATCAAGTTACTATTTCATTCTTGTTTGTAGCTACTAGCGACACATCGACTGCAACTATAGACAATTCAAATCGGGGCATTTCAAATCGACTATACGTGACTTGATTTATAGTCAATAACTCGGGTAGGACTCGATTACAACAAATCAGTTACCTAACCATGGAAAGCGATCAAATTCTCTTATAATGTATTATTCGTTTGTCTATACAACAGTGAAAGTAATATCATGGCAGCTAAGTCGGCCGAGTTTAGTTAAATTGCCTGTTAACGCACATGTAATTTGGGCATTTGAGTTTTATATGTAACGGAACGTGAGATAACTATCGTAACGTGATGATTATTATTATGTAGTTTGTGGTCTTTTTCCACTACTTACTTGGGTTTTTATCTGTTTATGGGTTTATCTTTAATTAAAGTATTTAAGATGATGTTTTTTTTATACAAGATGTTTGGTTGATGCATTTGTAAATTCATCAATATTTAAATTGTTACTGAGTGCATCAATTCTTGTTTTAAGTAAAGTACCAAGAACTATTTCAATAAAGTTCAACAGTCAATCTATATCAGCTATTGCAGCCTTAGTATTACCAATAAAATTCAGAACCGTCTAATTAGTAGAAATTTACTAAAACATTCTTGATATCGTGTTATCGACTCTGCAATATTGTTATTTCAAAACGGTATTGTCCCCATTCGCTAAACAAAATGCCAAATGGAACTGATTGCGATTATGATAGGGTTATTGGAATAGGTTGCAGCCATTGCAGGAATGGTAAAAGAGATAAAGACAAAGTAACATTATATCAATACAATTCAAACTCTTCCGTTACTGACTGCCAGACAACGCACAGCCGAAACTACCGTAGAAAGCTGAGGTTTTCCCTTCGTATACGAAGTCGCGGGCAAAAGCTAGTCAGCTATGAAGATTGTCTAAAAGTCCACAACGTATGTGATTGCAGAGCTCCTGAAATGTCACGTGGCCAATCCCACATGTGAATTTCAACAATCGCTGTCGCCGATATTATGTCAATTTGTCTCAAGCCTTCTTCGATACGCTTCGATCACAAAACTCCAAGCTAAAATTGATTTGCTGCGGCCAATCGAGTTGGTGGAGAAGCACCTTCCAGACTTACCTAAGGCGGTGTGAATGAGATCACTAATCTTTCCGCAACACTGCACAAGTGCACAGTGTTCGCGTGACTTGTTTTTGCATATGCTTTTACATTCCGCTGATCGTAATCAAGATGATTACGATCTTATATTGGCAGTTCGTTTTCCTCTTGCGTTTGTTCAATAATCATTAATCAATTATAATTAACATTTATCAAGAGAAATGGTAACGGAAAATCGTACTCATTGCTGCTAGACTCTTCTTTGTCATTAGATAGTAGATTAGCATCTGGATTTGCGCGTGTTCGACAGGAGTTTCGTCTCATTTCGTGAAATGTATGGAATGAAAAGTCACCCGTGTTTCATTTCACTTCTATGGTAATGAAGAAATGTACTTTTGAGCTTGGTTATAATTGAGCCATCGTTCAAAGAGGATAAATCTAAGATTATATTTGTTATTTGAATATAAATATTTTATTTCTCATCTGATAAACATCGGCAAACTAATACCGATAACAGAATATTGGTTTTATTGAACAAGCTGTTCAAGAAAACCAATATTCCATAACGGATTTTATGCCCATCTCATGCATCATATATTACCATAAAGACGCGCGTATGAATATTAAGTTAACGATTGATGAAAAAATAGAAAAATATGCACCGGCCATCAACCGTGTAAAAACTTATAGCTTCGTTTAAATAAAATAAAAAACAGAAAGCGCTCTTACATACAGCATAGATGTTCATTCTAGAATTGATAGCGATACTCTTGAATATAATACCGATTCGTTTCCAATCGATAGCAGAGGTCGCAACATCCGAATAAAAGTCATAAATAAAAGTGAAGGTAATTGAGAATAATAACAGTCATTTCCAGTTTAAAAATAATAGAATTAAAGTTGGCCGCACACATGTGGTATATGCTACGTCAAATATTAAGGTCGGGGAGTCACGCGCGGGCGGTCCGGTGCAATTATTACTAACTTCACATGACGTCGGTGAAGTAATGTGCTTGTAACAATCGCAACGATAATTGCTGGCTACTATTTTCATCCTAAATACACTAGGTTTGTTACAATCGCAGAAGTTACTAGTGACAATTTGTAGAACAATACAGACGTAGATTACGGTACAGGCCAAGTCATTTGCAGTAACTCCAAAGTACAACCTGCAGAAAAAGTTATTCCAGCTAGATTGAAATAAAATAAAATGTACAGCCACCTCTATAACACACTGAAGCCTTAGAAATAAATATTAATTCAATCTTGCCAACGACATTACGAAGTTTTAATAGATATTAGCTTCGCCTTTGTCCATATTTCCCCACAACATTACCAACACTACACAAATGCCGTAAATTTCGTCTGACACGGTATCCATTGCATTGTTTTATTCAACAATACACTCATTGTAAAATACACGTCCGGCTATGTATGCAACCTTGGGCATGGGAACCATTCCTCAATTCGTATAAGCTATAGCTGGTCGATCGCCCTTTCCTTTGAACTCATTAAGAAATTGCTCATGGGATTCGGTAATTCCTCTACCTGTGGCATTAAGTAACTGGTTTGTATTGCCTATTTTGTAATACGAAGAAGCGTTTACTTCAAAACTGGCTCCTGAATAGATTATATTGATGATATTATCAGTAATTGCTTCATCGTTTATTCATTCTACAGCCAAATCACTTTTGTTTTTAATGACTAATACCGTATTCTCTCCAATACTGATAAGGTTTTCGAACAGACAGGTCTAATTGTATGTTTAATGGCTGATAATAATTTCACTGTCATTATTAGTCATATTTCTGGTCACATCGCAGCCGTGCTGTCAGGCATCCTCAGGTGTGATACAAATTGAATACAATGAGCGCTAGGCTTCGTAAATAGTAACGTAATAGACATTGTTTGCATGTGTAAGTAATATAATTATCATTGGTTGATTTGAGAAGCGTCTTATTACATCTATGATGAATATCTAAGACTATTAGAAGTAACAATAGACATCAAACATTATTGTTTATACGCAGCTGTTATTAAAAAGGGACGGGTTTGAGACAATTCTTCTTTATTTAAGTTATCTCTGTCCAGTGCCACGCTGGCTTGTTTACTTCAGCCGCAGAAAAAATAAACATACATAGTTATATATAGTTTTCCTCTCCTAATAGTTTTAATACAACCAATTACAGGTCGTTCCATAGATACATGATTCGGAAAAAAATATGAATTCGAAAGAAATGTTCTTGAGGAAAAAGGTTAATGAGATTTTCACAAGGCTATGTAGAGACGAAGAGTTTAACTAGAAAATTACTTACATTATGTTACAGAGATCACTCACACTTCAATGAAAGTGCTGGTTACAAAACCACAGAGTACTAAATACGATTTATTATACCAACGATCACGCAAAAGAAAGTGATACAGTTTCATTGATCAATCTATGGGAACTCATAAGTTCCCACAACCGTGTCGCACTTTTACTGCAGAATAAATGTCTTCAAGAATATTAAATTATCTATTACTAGCACTACGCCCGCGACTTCGTCTGCGCGGATTTAGTAGGTACTCCACAAACTTTAACGCCATCTCTTACCCCTTTTAAAGGTTAGTTTTGGAAAATTAAGCACAACGATTTTCATTAATTACCTAGCCATTTCTGCTGCTGATTCTGTGGTCTCAGGATCAGCGTAACTATTCACCTCGTTCATCGTCAGTGGTTGATTATGCAAAAACTGTTAGATCTGTTTCAATAATCCTACTTTTAGTTTGTTCATACCAATTTCCACGTAAATTGAAGCAAGCAATACAGGCCTCCCCTAAAACTTCATCACCTCGTTTCGCCCCTTTAGGAGTTTATTTTCGAAAAATCTAAACCTGTATTATCCTAATTTTTTATCGAATTCATTCATTTAACTTCAAAAAGCGGTCATTGTGACTTAACCATAATAGTTACAATATATAAGTACCTACTTTAATCATGTAGTACATTATTTTTATGTATCATCAATAGTTTTCTCAGCGCACGCCAAATAATGAATATTATATTAGGCAACATTTTGCTACTTTGGGTTACATTATTGCAGTTTTCGTAGGGATCTCTATTTTTTTATATAATAAAATATAGCCTATGTTTTAAGTAAATAATGTAGCTTTCTAATGGCGAAAGATATTTTAAAATCGGTTGCGTAGTTTTGAGCCAAATCGTAACAAACAAATAAATATTTCCTCTTTATAATATTAGTTTAGACTGATAAATAAAGCAGTTATGTAGAAATAAGTTGTTTGTGTCAAGTTATTTGAATCTATGTTTTTCCTCTAGTAGATTACCAACCATCGGTTAATCTTTTTATTGCTAATCCCTAAACAAAAACTGCAACGTAAAAATACTGTAATCAGGCCGTGCTTGCAGTTCCGACGTCTTTTAGTGAAGGCCTATTATATTATTTTCTGAGATGTATCATACAGATGCATTTCTGAAAGAATTCTTAGGAAAAATGTAATTCAGGAAAATTTAAAACTCATCACGATTTTCCAACCGACAAGCATAGCACATCTAGCTTCAATTTGAATCTAATACAATATCTTTTGTGCGTAAACTTCCTGTCATTGTGTCGGACGCACAGGTTGTTATTACCGCCGCGACTCTGTAGGGACGTACAGAGAACAATAGGTGTTATTAATTAAAACATACACGGCTATCTTTATTTAGAAAGAAAACTATACAGGGTGTAAGACTTATAAGTATAGAAACAGATACCATGGATTCAGTACAAGATTCTAGACCAGCCGCTTACTCCATTTTTTTCACTAAAAAGCATTGTTAAAAACTCACATAGCTCTTGAAAAGTGATTTGATTGTATTGTCTTTTTTTTTGTGAGTGGCGTCTCGCAGTTCAACCTATAAGGCTGTCGACTGCTTAACCGGGCTTGCCTGTGGTGGCCTTATTATAATATTAAAGCCTCCAGCCAGGGCTTATAAAAAACTTACAAACTAAGCGGCTACATGCTAAGGGCACCCCCTGTGGGGTACGGCCCTCGGCTTAGGGCGTCGCTGGGGGGAGGATAGCTAGGGACGGGCTGGATCGAACTAGGATATTTGTATTGCCATTGGTATTGACAGCAATAATGATTTTATATTGTTTTAAATTTAAAAACTGCAGATTTGTTTGCACGCCGATGTGCCTTGCAGATTACACCAGTATGTATTATTATATGAAGAGTTCGCGCGCAGGTCGCTTACTAGGCTTTGCATTGAAATATCCTTCATCATTGGCGTCCGGTGTACCCTAGCTCGTTGGGCAATTGGTAATGGCGTGAGTCATTTCTTCCTTTCTATGTACACTTTCTGATGATACGACTAAAGTTTTACCGACTTACGGACTTGCCCGCTATGTTTCCACTTAGCGCAATTTGCACCCGTGTATTTGTAGTCTTCTGTGTGGCTAAGAATGAATATCATCTTATGATTGCAGCCTTACCTACTTTTCTTTGTTTAATTCAAACACGGCTTGAGTGAGCAAGCTATATGATAAATTAATAATAATTTACCTACATTATGACGTGTTTTGTTATTACAAACGGGAATGTTTACAAAAGCGAACACCACCACCATTGCTAATTTCACACAATTCAAAATAGAGATTGAGTTCATTGTACTTCCCTTGTAACATTATTTTTATTCACACCTTACAGTCCCAGTGCTGGGCAAAGGGCTCTCCCAAATCCTTCCAGGAATTATTTCCCGAGCCAGCTTAACCAGCGTCTAGGTCGTCCCACCACCTCTTTATATCTTACTTATTAGTTAAAATACTTATTAGCTTAATTTAACTCGAATCTCTCACTAAACATTGTATTCAGGGTGCTGTTGGGTCAACTACGCTGTTGGAAGTGGTGACGGGCGAGCGTTTTAGGGGACTGTCTTTATGTAGAACTTTGACGTTCAAGAAGTGCTGGCACTCAGCTTAATTTGAATAAATGAATTTAGGCCAGGGTTATGCCATTATACTGAAACGGTGCGCTTCTAATCTCAGTAGAGTGCATTGTTTGATAGGTGGGACAGCTCTATGCTGGTTCACTGAATACGGCTGTACACGCAGGTGTCAGTCGTTTCAATTTTGATAGAGTGGTTTTTTAACTAACATTAGGCTAGTAACAAACGGATCTTGTAATTTGATTAGAAATATTATTATTAAAAATTCTTGCTCTTATCCCATATTACTTGGGGTCGCAACGCAACACGTTTCGTTCTTTCATTATCCTGTGTTATACGTCACGCTATCATTTGAAGTTTTACTCTGACTTGGCATAAATCGATTGCAATGAAATTGTTTTAACTGAAGTTTGAAGCCATCATGAAAACATATAAATTTTATAATCAGATACCTCCCGTGCCTCGGTGCGCTCGTGTGTGTGTGTTGGTCCTGCGCCTGATCTCCCCAAGAGTGTCGGATTGCCGCCCCTGAGAACTATACTCCTACTCCCTTTTCTTTCACCTCACTCAGTTCATCCATCTTTTGTTTGCCTTTTTCTGTCCCTCTCCTTCAACCAATCCTCTTTAAATTGTCTTATAAAAAAAATACTCATGTTTTCTCAAGACAGCAGTCATGACTATAATTCGAGAGTCTACGTATTTTAGGTCTACTCAAGTGGTAAATTACTTAAAGTAGTACATTCTAAAGTTAAAAGGAAACGCGTTATTACAGCGTTTGTGTGCCAACTACCTGAGTCTAGTAACCGGTATATACTCGCGTGAGTAAACTATGTCATATACGAGTACTCCTCCTGGTATATTGTGTGAAGATCTTACCGTGAAAACTTACTGAATAGAGCTTGAAGTGAACTGACATTCCAATTGCTATCAGGGATCGATATACTACTTCTACACAGTCATTATTTAATTTTATCATTAAAAAAGTGGTAGAACTGACTGATGCTTTATTAGATCAACAAAACATTCAAACATTCCTGAAATCCTGAAATCATAAAATTAGAACAATAACCCACTTTTCTTATGAATAGGAATTCTTCTCTTCTTTTATATCCACAATTAAATCTGTTTTATCGTCTGAGAAAAATCTGCAAACATACTCATAAAACATAACGGTTCTTACTTTATGAGTCCTTTAGACTTTGTTTATTCTCTAAAACAAGATATAATTGGCTTATCAGAATCGTCTCTGTATAAAGAATATCATAATATGTGTAGCATTGCCACGGTTACGGAATTTGTTCGAAAGAATCAACTCGGCCCTGGAACGCAAAGTGCTTTAGGAGGAACACGGATGGGTTTTAGTCAGTAAGAGTCTGACACGCCCTTCCGTTCCACCATCATTTGATGATTTCCCATCCTTAAAAAATATATAAATAAAATATATAAATACATAGCTGTATTTGAAAATTATAGCCACGTCGCAAACAAATTCCATGTCACTAAAGTGAAAGTCAAACACATAAATATTATTCGACTTGACTATTTACATATTCGTCAGTCGCCATCGTTTTACAGCCCTTTGTCTCATACAATGCAGAGAAACTCAGAATTACGAGAAACTCGGAAACTCCGTATGATTGGATAACTTAGACTGTATGACGAAAATTACACGGCTTGTTATGTGTCATTGTGTTTAAAGACGCCTTAACTGCTTCTTAAACATTTTCCGTCATTTTAGGTCAGAGTTCAGTGGTCAGACCTCTTATATCACAGAGCTAATCTAAGTTTTACAACGTGACCAGTTTTCCCGCTTGCCGATTATGGCATGGAGAAAAACTCTTTTTTTTTTAAGGATGGGAAATCATCAAATGACTTCTTCCGCTCTGGGTGGAGCAGGAGGGCGTGTCAGACTCTTACTGACTTAAACCTATCCGTGTTCCTTCTAAAACCCTTTGCGTTCCGGGGCCGCGGTGACTCATTCCAACAAATTCCGCAACCCTGGATGGGGAAAAACTCTTGCTGGAAAGTTTAATTCGGAAGAAAACATCACACCTCAATCTAAACCAATATAATAAAGCTGAAGAGTTAGTTTGTTTGAAAGCGCTAATCTCTGGAATAACCAGCCAGATTTGGAAAATTATTTTTGTATATGATAGCCACATTCATGAGGAAGGCTATACGGGAACGGGGAAAAACGAGATATGGGCGTACGAAGTCGCGGGCAAAAGCTAGTCAATTAATATGAATTTTATACGTCTTGATATCTTCGTAGGAATGCAATGCGATAGTGTAATGTGATGTTTTATCCTTAGCACATTGCATACACATACGTTTCTCCGAGTAGGTAATTCTCTTATACTGAAAACCGCATCAAAATCCATCTAGCAGTTTAGAACCACTAAGCCAATACAGTGACATAGATTTTGTCTCACACACACTTCAGATATGCAATACACTTCGTTTTACCCCACTGTCCGCAATTCGATTTCTTAACATTCTCTTGATCGATAGCATCGTGTATTTGCAATGCAGTGTACGCGAGCGCCGCCGTTACTGACAGTTATTTAAACTGGGCAATGGGCTCATCACTCACACCTCGCTGCCAAGCTACGACCTTCGACGGACACCTTGCCTTGCCAATAGTCGGTACAATGCTTACTTAGGGATTTCCATACCTACCAATTGTTTCCTTTTCCTATTAGGTGATGATGTCAAGATAGCTACATGTTTCAAATATAAATTACATAATTTGTGGTCACGGTAGTTGAAGAAAAAAAGACGGCGCACAACATGTGACGTTGAACTCAAGGATACAGTTAGCGTCGTCTGGTCCGAACCAGATACATTTTTTCGAAATCTATTATATCCTGCCGGAGGCTGTGTTTCCTGATAGCTACAACCTGGGGGTCCTTAAGTCAAGACTGAATAGTTTACTTCTAGGCAATCGTGCTCCATCATCCCTTACAAGATAAGATTGCGGTGTGAAAAATATTAAAAAAGAAAAAAAAACTTTAACAAAGGCCATGCTCAAATTACCCTAAAAAGATTACCTTTGTTGTTTGTAACTTTGTAGACCACGTCATAAAAACTGATTAGCAAATTGCTCTTACCGTCATTAGGCAATCAGGTAAGGGGACATACCGAACGTAAACCCCAAGTCCAAAATGAAACGTGCAACGAAGAGGGGGGATCCCCCCAGCGACGCCCAAAGCCGAGGCCCGTACCCCACAGGGGGTGCCCTTAGCGTGTAGTTGCTTAGTTTTAAAGTTTTTTTAAGCCCTGGCTGGAGGCTTTAATATTATCTAAAGGCCACCACAGGCAAGCCCGGTTAAGCATTCGACAACCTTATAGATTGAACTGCGAAACGCCACTCACAAAAAAAAAAAAGCAACGAAGAGAATTTGTTTTCGCAAATCAGGGAAGGACCCACTTCTATAATCTTTTCTTACAAAAGACTAAAAACCGTATCTTTTGTTAAACAGATAAATAGGTTACTGTGTTGTCCGTATTTATCTGTACACAAAGCTGCTAGAAAGACTTTCTTTTCTTTTCAAATTGCTCCACTTACTGGGTAATGTCACATGAATGACATAAATACGAAATTTACTATACTTAGTTTGCGCTGAATAGGCGTCAGAATTGTACTTTCCCATCGTTTAAGGTATTTTTCTGAAAGATAACGAGAAATAAAAAACATGACAAGTTTGCCATTTGCGAGAATTTTGCATAGCGAATGGCTTAGTTAGTGGGTCAGAGAATCCATAGGCTGCAAGCTTGCTAAAGGAGCATAGTTCTCACAGCTTATACATAATTCCTTACACAAGTAATGTATAAAGAAGTAGTGTATTTATTCCTTCATCCAAGACGTGCTGATTCGTCGTCTTTTCGGTTCGATGATTAACTCCTTAGATTGTTTTAGCCCAATAGGTGGCTACTTTAATTGCAGCATCGGTGTGACATTCATCGAACCGCCCAAAGTACAAGTGTAAAGGCACTTGGGGCGGCCGTCGCCCCAACCGCCGCTACAGGAGAAGATGCCCCGGGCGTCAGGAGTTACAGGGCGATCCCCGGCCACCGTAGGCGCGGGTCTGAGGACGGCGAGCGTTGGGTGGCTCGCTGTCCGATCACCACCAGGCCCGGGTCGATGGCACGTTGTGTTTCACGCCCGCCTCAAAGAGATGTCAGCATAGAAGACGGGGCCCGCTAGGGCCAGAGCCTGCCAGGGTTGCGGAATTTGTTCGAAAGAGTCACCGCGGCCCTGGAACGCAAAGGGCTTTAGAAGGAACACGGATGGGTTTTAGTCAGTAAGAGTCTGACACGCCCTTCCGCTCCACCCAGAGCGGAAGAAGTCATTTGATGATTTCCCATCCTTACATAAAAAAGGGCACTTGGGGCACTGTGGCTCATGATCTGAACAGGGGCACTGCAGTCACATGTGGTGCTGAAAATAAAAGACTGCTTAAATGATAATGATTGTGATGTAAACTGTCATGGGGCCTTCTAATACTTTATCAGAGATAGGCCTTCTCATTCGCAAAAGGTCATCCGAAAAACAAAGTTTGTTTGACCTAATGCCTTACATAATTCTTCTCAAGAAAATCGACCAGTTTTTCCATAACTCGTTTCGCGAAACCACAGCATTCTCAAAACATTACTATCCGCTCCTTTACAAACACGCGATGCAGACAATTAGCCTTGATTCGAAAACAGTTTTCTAAATAAACATAGGCATTAGATAACCATAGAGTTGCACTATGGTGTCAGACATGTTCTATGTTTGCTTTGATTTCCATCACGTATTGTCGGACTTTCTAAGAGGTTTGCCTGCGCAGGCGCAAGTAAATTGTAAATGGTGTATCTGGAGGCGTCGCACGCGCCATTGTGTAACTGTTACAGAAGACTGATCGCTTTATGGATTTGTTAAACACTTCCCGATCGTTATGTGTATCTCATTTATAATCTGCAGAAGATTGAATGGGACATCGTTAGCTGTCAAGTAATCGTGGCTTAGTCTGGTTATGTATTTTACAGGGTAATCTATGGATATATAACCTGTGGATAACGTAGTTAGTTGCGCACTGATATACCTAGATTATAAGCTTATGTTAACCATGTAAAGTGCGCAATTGTTTGTTTTCCTGAATAAATAAAATAAAATAAAAAATAAAATCCATTTTGCTTCAAATTAAAACAGTTTCTTTAGTAATGTCTTTTTATTGGGATAAGGAACAATGATCCAAAAAAATAAAAAGTACATATTAAAAAGGCTATTTGCTTTAACTTTCTTTCTTTCCATTTAGTTGTTTAGTACTCTACGTTTGAGGTCACAGAGTCTAAATAAGAGATCATAATGATTGTAAAGAATGCAGGTTATGAAGTGATATATTTTCGGCGGTGACCCCAGCATAGCGTTGAAGTCACTACTGATACGCTGCATTTCCTACTGATCAGGTTCTATTTCCGTACTGACCAAATATTTGCATTGTCTGTCTGTAGATATTAATTTTGGCGCCGGAAGTTTGTGCAAGAGAGATTTCTGTTTCTAAACACATACAGCTAGAGTGAATCGTACATAAACATATTTTTTTACCTTTTTTGAATTTTTTGATGCCAAATGATTTATTTTGTTTTATACGCGTTTGTACATTTCGCGATTATTAGTCTAGTTGTTTAAGTATTTAGTTGTTACTTGTACATTATTATAGTTAAAATGTAAATGAACTTTTTTCATTTTTTTTACCTACAAAACGAGAGATTTTGATCTTCATTTTGATTTTGAAACTATTTGTAGTTAGATTGGTCCTCACTGCTCTGAACAATCAATAAGAATTGTTCCTGTAGCAGTCTAAAGTACTTTCTAATACCTACTTATTAATTCCTCAGTTTTAAGATAACCACAACTACAACTATAGGGATATGCATGAAAAAAATATTTATTATCCATACACTATCTGAAAATATACAAAAATTGTAAATAATAATAACAGTGAAATTAGAATTGATCGCAAAACAAACGAGATAATATGACCATTTTAAACAAATATATCTGTCTCTCTCGCGGAGACGCCGTTTTCTATGGCAGCTGTATAGGCAACATAGTATTTGACGTCAGAGTTCGTATCGAACTTCTCTTTCTAATTGTCATCTTTGAAGCTTTATAACATCATCGCTGATAAAGGTATTTAAAAAAATATTTCATAGTTGTTTACTAGAGCCAATAAGTATTTCATTTTGCAAATAAAAAAAATGCATATTCTCTATTATTACTGGCTGCAATACCGCTTCACAAAGGCTAAGTTACACAACGACGTTCATCTCACTTTTACTTATGTCCTAAACTAGTTCTCCAGTATTTTGCGATTCTGCATGCACGTTTTAGAACTGTTGCTAAACGTAATTGCTTGGAAATTAAACCATTCCAAATTATCGTATGAATTTGTAACCATGCCAACTGACGTCCATAAAACGTTTTTGTTTAATAGACGTGTTGTTATTTTTCGAATATTTCGCTTTCTTTATCATAACTTAGACATAATTTAGATGTTTACTCCAAGAAGCGACCATAATGGCCTTACCAACAAAGAACTATGTCGCTGGGTTCACAAAATCTAATATTTCTTCAAAAGCAATAACAAATTGAAATGAGCACAAAAATATTGTCAGAGACAATTTTTTCTAACGACCGTAGCTCTAAAGCTAAACAAGATTATATGTTGGTAAACAAAAGAATTGGTAAATCAGGTGTGATCTGCGACGCGTGCGCAGTTCCCACGCGGTGAAAGCACTGCCCCGCACGCTATGACCCCCATGCCTTGTTATGGCTCCTAGATAAAGCCCGAACAGAGCAGAGGCTAGTATGTATGCTTCGAGTAAGGGAATCGAAAGTGGTGATCATGTTAGGATCTTGGGAGCAATGTTGATTGAGAAGTAATTCTGTCAAGGAACAATTCTAATTTCCCTACATTCTGCCAAATTTTGGACGCTGACCGAGATGAGAATGAGATTATAACTTGAAATTTTATTTTTTTTAAGTACGACAATTGTTCTGATGCACGAAGCATGAATTTCTATAAAAAATCTAAAAAACCTTCCTTTTATTTTATTTTCATTTCTCCTTGAAACGGAAACCTAAAAACTTTTCTTCCACTCAAAAAAATATGCCAACTGTTTCGTTAATCGCACACAAACCATGAACTATACCCACTTCCAACTGTTTCGTTAATCGCACACAAGCCACGAATTACATGTTTAATGTTTAGCAAAGAATGTCTTTGTCGCCTAAAGACATACTTATTGCCAACAGGTCGTCCTTTATAGTCCAGCACGACTCGCCATTGTCATTCAAAGAGCCGTGAAATTACCGTCAGTAATAATATTAGCGTTTTGCATGCGTAAAAAGGACTGTAAGATGCCAAGAACCTCTCCATGCATTCAATAGATCCCTTAGAAGCTGTGCTTAACAGGTTTTGAATATATTTCAAGGCTATTTTTGTATAAGGAAAAAAAATTGCGTCCTATATTTGCTTTCAACATTGCAGCATATCTCGTGGTAAAGCTTTTTCTGTCCGTCTTAAACTAATTGGTTTGAATTACAAATACATATTTCATTCCATATCAGTAACACAATCTCGTGGGACACTTATTATGGCAGTAATGAGCCATTCAAGTTACAAGCCGCGGAAAACTGTACAAACAACGCGTAATGACAATAGAAACTCGAACAGTCGCCTTGCAACCGACCATTGTGAACTACATCGATAAACTAAACCAGGTTTATAATCCAGTATACATTTTAACACTGTAAAATTCGTGACATAATATGTATCAATTGTCTGAAAGTTATAGCTTTCTGGTAAACTAACCTCCTTCACAGCCATGTGTAATTACTTCACACACTTAATTTTACTACAATTTATGTTTTTCTCTTGGTTTCAGATGGCGTAGTAAAGCAGCGACAGATATCCCTCACAAATGTTAATAAACCTGATGGAAGGCGACACGATAACCACGAACACTCTCATATCGTCGATCAAGAAATTCAACAGCGACGGCAAGCAACACGGCACTATAAAGGCTCTACTGAAAAACTTCATTTTACCAGAAACAGAGATGGCTATTAAAGAAAACCAAAACAACGGCAACAAATATATTTACACAGTACCTGTGAAACCACCTTTACCAACCTTGACAGATCGAATGAAATCCATCAATGACGCAAAACAGGCGTTCTTGAATTCAACTGTCAGCTCCAATGTTGCACCTCCGAGTTATGAAACTAAAACGGAAAAACACACAGTCCACTATGCACAGATAGCAATAACAACTGAAAGTGAAGACACTAGAAGCACAGGCGGAGGTAGAGCTGGAAAACATTTGTGTGCTATAAATAACAAAGAATACAGCATTCCAGTTAATGTATCTCCGAGTATAAAGAAAACGATGGAACAGCATCAGAGAAAAGTAAGCTTTAAAATAAAAACCGCCGCTACATCCTACAAACGGCCGCCTGTAGCCAAAACGATGACTATTACGAGCAGTAATGTTGCAGAACTGACGAAAAAATTCAACAACTTACAAACCGAGCCGCATATTGGATCACCAAAACAGTCAAAACTTGCAAAAACTTTAGAAGATTTACAATCTGCATCACGATATTCAGCCAGTAACAGTTCCACGCCTTCTTCCACTCTCAGTTCGAGTCCAAATATAAAAATAGTGTTACGACAAAGACGGGGTTCAAAAAAACGCAACAACAGAAAAAGGTGTTCAAGCATGGATTCAATGGACGACTTACTTATTGCTGACAGTTCAAATAAAATCCGCGTAATCCGCTCAAAATCAGACGGTACTAAAATACCAAAAACTTCAAAGAAACGCTTAAAATATCAGGATTCAAGTGAACAGCAGAGCGGATCAGATTCTGTTGATGGTAGTCCAGTCAAAGCAAACGAAATGGAGACAAAGAAAGCAATAAAACCGATAGAGAGTACTGTAGTTAAAAATGTTATTAAAAAGTTTGAATGTGAAATAACTGCTCAAACAAATTCAAGCAATACGTTAAAAAGACAACCTGATAAAACTAAGAGTACAACACCTGTAAAAGAAAAACCAAAAGTACCTGAAAAGAAATCATCACTAGTATTAACCAAAAATCTTGTTGTAAAGGATGGCATTCCAAAAATTAAAACGATCAAACCTGTTACAACCGAATTAGCAAAGCTAGATAAAACAACGAACCAAAGCCCACAGATCGTTAAAAGGAAAGAACCTCTGTACGACCGGAAAAGGTATAAAACAAATTACATACACTCGGAGAAATTACCTCTTAAGGTCGTCGAAATAATTCCAGAAGATATCCATGAAAGTAATGCAGTAACAGTTACGGTAAACAATGAAAAAAAAGAGGAAGTTTCAGTTGTAAGCGTTGTTACACCTAATGAAGGCGAAAAAGTATATCAAGAGATTAATTCTCCGATAACACCTAATGAATCATTTTTATGGAGACGAAAAAGTAGTACTCAAATATATTCGGACTCTGACAAGTCAGATAATTCATACAGCTTTGTCAGTGTTACAACAAATGGCACAACTTTTAGTTGTTCTGATGAACCCCCAAAAACTGCAACAGAAGAATCTCTAGTTGAAACAAACGAATCTCAAGTAAATATTTCAACATGTGAACAGCAATCTGATCCCAATTTAGATTTCGAAAGTGATCTTGTTGAAGCCTGCAACAAAGAAATTATAGTGGGTTTCACGTCTAAACCAAAACAAGAAGAAGTGGAAGATTATTATGAACCTTTAGAACCTAGAGACGACGAAAACATTGTTATAATTCCTATAAAAAGTGTGGACAGATCTTCTAAAATAAACTGTCCATTGCCGGAAATTCCTAAAGTTGAAAATGATAAGAACGAAGATAAGTGTACAGACAAAGACAATATTTACCAATGTCTACTAGAAATGAGATCACATCCCGAAGGTGATGAGAGTAGTCTTCACAATTATGAACTTTGCGACAACGATCTTGAAGAGAGAACGCGAGGCGATGGAGATAGCGATGATGGTTATGAATACTGCAAGTCACCTCCTATTAAGCCGTACTGTTTAACATCCAGCTCTGGTATACAAATAGCAGAAGATTACCAGCCCTTTGCTAAAAATAACAACAAGAATTATGCAATATCAAAGTCAGTAAGCGGAGCTTCCACCGTTAGCTACGAAAAGATAGGACCAGTATCAGAGAGGATTTATGAGAAAATCCCGGCTCGGCCGCCGAAGTCCAAGGACAGCAGTCCCACCTACAGTAGCAGACATTCCTTTATATCCGACTACACAGTGTACAACGAGAACGAAAACATATATGACACGATAAAACATGGCGATGCAACGTCACTGTCGCACTGCTACGAGAGCATACCAAACAGCCCGAGTATGGTGAAGCTGCGGACCGATATGAGAAAGCAGGTGACATCTAACGTGCAGAAGCGTCTTTCTTTCGACACAGTGTCGAACATCAGCCAGTCGACGATGTCCAGTGAGCAGAAGACAAACAGCTTGTACGGTCAGAGGTCGGTGATCAGCTACAACGGGCAGGAGATCGCGTTTCAAGTGCCCAGCAGTGAGACCAGTGTCAGCGACAGGAGTGATCGCAGCGACGACTGGGTTGATGTGTCTGATGAAGAAAAAAATGAGCAGAAAATTATCATGTAAGTAAAATTTAAACTTTTCGTCCTATCTTATCATATTTAATCTAAGAATTAGGAAAACTTTGTGATAATCCAAATTGCTGTTAAATGTTCGTGAGTTATGCGTAAATCATTTCCGCAAATAATGGAAACAGCCATGTATTTCACAGATTGTTTACTAAAGCTCTTACAGCAACAATCAAAAGCAAATAAATCTCGAATTACAAATCAACATATTGACAGAAACTCCAACCGATGTCCGATAACTCGTGCGATAAAGCATATTACAACTTTTTCCATGAAAACTAAACAGCAAATTATCATTCACTTGACCTAATAAAAAAGCTATACCAGTTTCCAAAGAGTAGTATAAACACTGTTATCGGCACTTGATATGAAATTGTGTTTGGCGGTGGCTCAGTGAGAAAAACGCAATGAAAAGAGGAACACGCTTAGATCGTTAAATAAGTTTTATATTGGTTAAAAAATGGAAATTCTGAATTACAGTGTCCGGGAGAGAAGTCGCGGCAGGAAGAGTCCGATCAGCTGGTCGCAGAAAGTTCGACATCAGTGGCAGAAGTCACCAAAACCAAACGGCAATGATAAAGGTTAGTTGCTTTAATATTATTCTTTTATTATTTATTTAGGTAGAAATTATATTTCAAAAATGCTCTGTGAAAATTCAAACTTAATAACGACCTACACCTCGTTTACAAGTCTTAAAACAGCGCCATCTATGATTTTCTTAGCGAACTATGTGCCACCCATTGTGGCATTAGTTCTCATAGATCACAATAGGTGGCGTTATAAACCTGCAAGTAACAAACGGAATCATTGCAAGAATCAATTGTAAAGCCTAAACATTACTTCCATTGCTGATTTAAAGCTGGTATTTTTCAGCAAAATATGAAATAGGACCTGCCGTTTGTGGTAGTTGATTGAGCTTGCGCAAGCGAGCGCTTTAGCCACCGGTTGCGCAAGCGGTGGCGACAGGCGTCCTACGCACGCATTCCGACGCCTTAACAATGCTCGGCTCGTTGCTTGTCATTTCCTTTTTTTGACAGTTCGCTTGGAACTTGGAACACTGTGCAAATATTGGTCAATGTCTTGAGCCTTGGACAGAAATCACAATTTCCATCCATATTTTAAACATTAGAATGATAGCTCATTTACATGCGCGGTGACTGGTGTTTTCTTCAATACTGTTTTAAGGCGACCTTTTAAAGTCAATTTTGGAAATCATCCTAATAACTAACCTTTTCCTCAACTGTTTTTTACCACGTATCTCATACACACAACATAGATTAGATACCGTTTGACCGAAATTATTAGCTCATCCTTTCTAAAACAGCAACATCAATAATATTATAAGTAGGTATTACTATGTAGGACTTAAAACTAAGTCAATCAATATTACAACTACTAACTATTTGGATTAAATGTGTGTGCGCCTGTGTGTGATTCCACAAAATCACAGGTAATAATCGATTTTCCCACACTATAATATGAAAGAAATCTAATGCGGCTTTCAGGCTTTCGTAGCTTGATAAAAACTACTTAGTCCTAATTGTCCCATTTATTTTATTGCAATATTGCGCTATTTCAACCTCCGAATACAACGCAATCAATTTCATTAATTTGAACAATCATTGGTCAATACCTACGACGGCATGTATTCTTGGTGCAACCACAATTTATCGACTACCTTCACTGGTTTATCGTCTATCGTTTAAAACCTGATCCACTCAATATTCCTAACATTTCAAAATCGTTCAGTTTGAGACAAGTTTCACTCCTCTCAACTCGTCTTCGCATTTTCTGCCACAACACTCTTGCCCTGCGAAAGCTTTCTTCGTAGATTATTGAGAGTTCTATCTGGGTTGACCGTATTAGTACTTTTCATCATGTCCTGCTTTATACTTCTCATTATTTCAATTTGTTTTTTTTTAATTACCTTGTGCCACCGTCATCACTCACTGACTCGGCGTTTTCCTGGTGGACGCCACTGTTCTGACTCTCAGGAGTTGCAGTGGTTGGGAATAGTAACCGGGCTTGCCTCATCATCATTCAAACGCTATTTTTACCCTCTGCTATCCATAGTCTTTTCTTTGCTTCAATCCCCACGCTCCTACGACACTCAGGTTCTATTCGCGATAGTAACAGAGTGTCATACACGTATCTACCAAATACAAAAGTACTATTGTCTAAATACAACTCTATACAATGGCATGTGTGGGCCTGTATTATCGCAAGTTCATGAACCGCTTGCGCCGGTGGGCGGCTGCTAATTGTAACCGGATTCCTGCGCACGCGCCGCCCGCCTTGTTGCTTCGTGTCATGTACTCATGTGTTGTATAGGCCCCTTAGGCAACTTAAAATTTCGTATATTTACTAGGATACCAGCTGACCGCATAACACGCATAAAGTTTAAGCCCGAAACAAATTTTACATTCTGTGTTTTCTTAATTTTTCGGTCCTTTATAAAGTTGACACAGCCATTCTTCAGAGAGTCTTACCAACGAACAGCATATTTTAATCCATATCCAGTATATAGTAACGTTAAGATCATATTTCAGAACTATTTGTGTATTTTTAAACTCTTAAATGCACCGTTAACCTTCACAACGTTGTGTCCTCAACATTCTACGGCAAATTAAAGGCAATAACAAAATGCCAGTTTTTGAGTTTTAATGCGATATTCTATTTGCACAAAAAAATGTCAACTCAATCAAACCGTTTTGTCTAGGAAGAAGTCAGTATGGCTTCATCCTTCATATTCTAAAACATTACCCCCACAGAGGGCTTAGCACGAATATTTTGACGTATAGTAACGTTACCGTATCGTTAACGTAAGTGAATTTTTAATATTTTATTTAAAAAGTACAACCCCATAGTATTTTGGTTTAATTTTATGCGATAAACACAATTTGTATCATACAATAATATGAATATAATATTATGTGTGAAATGAGTATTATAGTAAAATTATACATTACGGTACTATTTGACAAAAACATTCGTGCTAGGCCCGCAGTACTCAGCCAAATTGACGGTTATAGCCTCCTATTTATTGACATAGGTGAATCGAGAGATTTTCCCGCGGTCACTGCACTCATGGCGATTGATTCGAGCGCAGTGGAGGAAGTTTTCTTCAAAAACACTTTTTACGATGTTCGCCTTTACACCCTTTATATCTACGCTATTATAAATTTGTATTCCGATAAAGCTAGGTACCCAGGTCGGTGACCCAGTAAAAACTATTGATTTTTCACGTAGGGTGGTTAAAGCGGTCGATATGATAGCAAGTTATATGACCTACTTCGATAACTATGTAGCTGAAACAATGCTAAGCATGGGGTTATAAGCTTTAAGTTAACTAGCCAAGTTCCTACTATGACCAAACATTGCTACGGTTTGAACTTTGGATAGACTGTAACTACTTTCGAATGCTTGGTTATCCAATTATACTAAAAGATATTAAAAAAATTAGTTTGGCAAAATGGCAAAATCAATCTTCTCGAAAATAGCAAAGTTAAGTCGAAAAATCAAATATCTGTAACGGCCCGTTTCAATAACGTATCTACATTTAACCAACTGTCAAATTTGCTACCAACTGACAATTTGTAACATGACGTTTCAGCTACTGTTGGTAGCTAATTTGACAGTTAGTTAAAGGTAGATACGTTATTGAAACGGGCCGTTACTCTTTAAGTACATGTCAATTTGTTTTCTGTCCGTTACATTTTCTACAATCCATTTTGTTTTATTAATATAACAATTAAAACAAATTGCTTTGCGACAGTCACTTCACTACAAACTAACAATCGTACTAAATGCTTTTAATTTTCACCTTCACTTTTTAATGTCTTCCGGTTGCCCATTATGTATTAGGATTTATGCGCAATAAGTAACTTTTACTATCACATAAGTATGTAACGTATGTAAGTAACATAATACTTCCTCCTGGATTATCATTCACTCTTTTTAAAGGGGGTGACTCACACAAAGGCTTTGTTATGGTTTACGGAACAGATGCTCAACAAACATCAGCTGTTCACAATGAAGACAGATATCACAATATCACACCAGTGACAGACACAGCATTACTTTTTTTCCCATCAGTTATGCATTAATAAATATCTCATCTCCAATGAAGAGCATGAGACTCAACGAGTGGTAACTATAATTTTAATGGATGAAGAGAGAAAGGACGGTAATAGTAATATGGATGGCTGGTGTGACGAATGACATGAAAGAAAAGGGACAAGAAAGAAAACGTGTTGCGCTGAACTTGCGAATACACGGGCGGGTAGAAAGACAACGGTTATCCATGGAGTAGAGGGTGAACATTTAGTTGGCACAATCTCAACGCCGGAAAGCATCTTGTAGACTGTTTACTTGCTGAGCACTTTTTTGTAACAATTTTCTACAATCTTTTGCGAGATCTTGTTGTCATCTTGTTATCTAAATACTTTTGTTGCATCGTAATCGAAAGCAAACCCTACATTATCCCTCATCTTCATCACTGATCTGTATTTTATGTGTGGTCCATTCAACGCAGTTCAGGCAGTCTAAAATAAATCAATAAAATAATACAATCTTATTCGTATGCAGCTAGTCAAGTGCGAATTAAAATAGAAAGTCTACCTATCAAGGTCTACGTATAAAACATAAAACACAGGTTGATTAAGTATGTACGTATAATGTTCTGAGATCGTATCATAAGTATTTTATAGTTAGGAATATATCTTGTTCATCTGCCATTTCTTTTTTTTTGCGTTTTACTTTTGTCAGTTTTAATAATGGTAAAACACTTATGAACTAAGAATCATCTTGAAAGTGTTTTGTTAATAGAATAAGCTTATAACATCTGGGAGATTCAAAACGAAGTTCGGAATATAATTTTCATCCAGTCAATCAAATCTTACACCACAGTACAGAACGATAAAACAGACGCAAAAACCAAACAAACCTAGATAAGTTTACAATAGATATAACAATTAACACCTAAAATATCCAAACAATCTGTCAACAATAGCACTAATTACACTGCGAACTATGGTTTCAACAAAGCAGTGATAATATATCATTTACGGCGTCATTGTGCAAGGCGACTGAAGTAGACTTCCTTATTGGGCGCGACCGCCCTTCGACCCGTACGCATAAGCCGTGACTGTAAGGCCATAAGCTATTGTTAAGAGCTGCGAGACAGTTGGCTACTTTATGACCTGCCAGGGCTGCTGAATTTGTACTTATGCACAGGCTTTCTTGTTGCTAGTATTCACTCTCCTGCTCTTAAGGTACATGTATTCTATCATTAGTTTCCTCGTCGACTCAGCAATCTTCAGCAGCATATTTCGTAAATACATTTTCACTTTCGAGTGTTTCAGTTTCCAAGTTAAGTCCTTTTGCTAAATTCTTTCTCCTATTTTTATGCTCTTTGCTACTTTGTCCATCAAGTCTCGAACCTTGTCAACCCTATACAAGATTGTCTTCTCCTGACAACTTATGTTTGCTCTTTTAGAATGATATTGTTCAGCTTGTTCGTATCAGATTTGTCCATTTTATGATTACTTTCACCAGAAACAGATGTTGCAAACAGCTCTGAATCATTGCTACCGGTACAAATTGTCATCTGAATTGTGGAATTATCTGGTTTATTATTCGAGGCGATGCGTTGACAGAGGTAAACTGTACAGTTCAATTGATTTATGTAATTGTCATTGTTCGGGTTTATTGTTTAAAGAAGCATCTGAAGAACACCATAATATAGTTGTTACTGAAACCTGCGCATTGATGAATATTTTAGCGACAATAACACCATTGTATATTATATCTAAACATCTCCAAACAATGGGATTCTCCGCACTAATCCGCACCACTGTAGACATGCCAGGCAGATAATGGTCGATTAAAATCAATGTGACTGACTTCCTGTTTCGTTTAAGAGACACCTTCTGTTCCAATTACCGCACCATTTAACATTCCATTTAGATGACATCTTTTTTAATTGAAAACTTTGCTCTAATCTATCGTTCATAAATGTATTTGCATGTATAGCCCATATATTGCAAATACTCCATCAGGTCTAATATCTCCGTCGCGTACTATGACGTACTCTTTAATATTGCGCGCGGTGTCCGAAACGATGCAATAAACTCAGCCCACGGCTGGCTACATGATTAAATGATGATACGCATCAGCGCACGCTTGCGTTTAAGCCATAAATAGACACCGCCTGCTCGAAAGCCTTGCTAATGTCCCAACTTCGCTTTGACTGCTGTTTACACTATTGCCCACGCAACTTGGGATCAACGTCCAGTTTCTTAAAACGATCACCTCTATTGCTCTATGAACTCTTTTGCTGAATTGAGGGGGCTTTCACCGACTCGTTTATACACCAAGAGCCAACATGTGTCAAACTGACTATTATTAGTGCTGGGTTTGCTTTCAACAGCCTGATCTTTGAGCCTGTGTCCTGTAACTAACACAACTTGACTTTCATTGAAATCTCTTTTCATCAAAAGACTACATTAGGTCGTTTACTACAACATCTCTTGTAAACTGTTGACAAACCGGCAAAATTTGTTTGGCTACTTCTGGCTACAGAGTAGTCAAATTGTCAAAACAAAACTGTCTTTGTGTATCAAGGCGTGCGTAGCGAAGCATTGCATGCTTACGATGTCTATAAAGATTGTAATTTTCGTCACATGAACACGAACATGATTTGACATTCTATAATATCGCAATAGTGTCATCTGCAAACATTTCAAAATGTATGTCTAGGTCGTATTCATCTTGCTTTGAGTTTATGTAGAACAAGTGGATTTTGGCAAGTTTTTGACCTCACACAATGCATATGTCGAGTAAATGTAGACATTTTCATATAGGAAGGAAGTTACCTAAGATGGTATATGTAGGCGCATACAGTCAAGCTTGAAGTTCCACTTCATTACTTTATGGAGCTGAGCAGTGACCATGTGCAAAGCTTCTTCCTGTTCAGCTAGTTCGTGTGTAAGCCAGGAACAAGTATTAGCATCAGAAGCCACGCTCTATTTGCACTACGAAGTACTTTCCTCTGCGGAACAAACTGGATTCACGTTCTTCACAACAACTATTTCCTTATGACTTCCGCTTTCATAACTCCAGTTAAAAACAGCAGGTGCACTTATTGTAAATTAATTAAAATTAATGAGTTACAATACTGCACTTGCGCTTTTTCAACCACGACGAGGACAGATGACGTAAGCTGTAAAACAAAAATGGCGTCTTGTTTACGTATGAGGTGTGAAGTCAAGAAGTGCCCATGAACATAGGTGAATGAGATAAGATCATACATGTTATCAAACAAATCCGCACGACAAAAGAATTCCTCGCCATGTATTGTCATTCAACGCATAATAAACCTTCTCACGTTAAGCCGTGCGGTACTTATTACTCATCCTTGACCGTAAAGAATTATTATACGTGCAGCCATTTTGAAAAGACCTACCGAGTACAAGTTTGGTATACTACCAGATAATAAACCAGAGCAAGAGGAGATCTTAATGTGGACGCTTTAGATGACTTGCATTATAACCATAACAGTGATGATACGCATATTTAACATGGATTGAAGGTTCAACTGGCCAATTCAAATCAAATTGAACAAGTAAGCAATCAACTTTTCACTCAATTTAATGTTTATGCAGTTATAAGAAAAGGATTATAAGCTTCTAAAAAAAATGTAACATTTAGTGATGTTTTAATGAAAGAACTTTCAAAAGTGACATTTAACGCTTACAACTTTTCAAATCCTATTGTATTTGAGATCTTGTGAATTGCGAGACACATGGAACTGGTTACCAAGAAAATGTATACAATGTTGGAGCAAAAACTGATAAATGATCAACACAAACGCGGGAAATTATTAATATCTATTTCTTTGAAGAAAACTATAAAATGGTGTTAACGATATACGATGAAACAATATTGTCTGGTTGCGAAAGCGAAATCAATGATTCAGAGGTTATGAATGAAGGATTGTCCGAGAAGGAACTTTCAGAATTTAACATGATTCCGTAAAAATTGCGAAAATAATTTCAAGCTATTATTGCGGCTTTCACTGAACAATTTTAACAAATAACAGATAAAGACGTAATTGTGGGAATAATTTTTGAATGCAGATAACAATGCATCGGTTACGTTGCATGAGGTTGTAGTTATCATTGTGTGGCTCGTGTGTGGTCATCGCGACTGTTAGCAAAACCGTGTGATTTCAGAATTTACGACATTTACACACCTTCCACATTTACAGCAGACAGCAACGCCCTCAATAATAAAAAGGTTACAACTGTCCCTAAAGCTAAAAATCCAAGGTTATAAGAATGCAATGATGAATCAACGGTTACTGAGCTAGAAAATGTATCGAAATATTTCGCAGTGTTCCAAGTATCAAAGCCGAAAGGCGATGCTATCACCAATTGCAATTTCATTGAGCAACACACAAAAAACCAATCGCTCGTCACACACGCGCCTGAACTGAATTCGAAGACTAACTGCACAGAATCTTCAATTTTGTAACGTAATTGCATCACTTGCAGTCAAAATCACCGATGAAGTCGAACGTGGGATCAATTATTTACCTGCTCTACTTGTGGCGGCTCCAACATTATGTCACTACCCAGTAACGAGTGCAATGTTCTAGATTTCTCGTACAATTAGCGAGTATTTACCCAGCATAGCTAAGTTTTTCAACCAGTCCTACCAAGCTGCCTTAGCTACATTGTTTATCGAAATCTAAGTTTCGTTATTCGCTGGCAACACTTTGATTTATAGCGTCATTGATAGCGTATCGCCCTAAATTCTCAGGGACAGACTCACCGGACCAGTTTTCTAAATTGTGGCTTTTGCTGAATCAGTTTGTTCCCTATTATCGCCGGCTATAGTCTACATACTCTACAAGTTATCTGGGGTAGGTGTTGCTTCAAAGCCATGATTATTTATTAGTTTACTGATATCCTTATAATAGATATCCTTTTTTGTCTTCTCGCAATTCGAACGACCTTCTCGCCGTTATAATTGCTTTTAAGGATTGTGATGACGTCTGTCCTGTCATTTCTGCATCATTTTGTCGTGTTTATTGTTAGGGGTGTTACTTAAATGGCGTTTCTGGTACACCTACACGTTTGCTACAGTTGCCACAAAAGGTTTTCGCGTGGGAGAGGGACGGCGGCTCGACGGCGCGCGCGCGCGAGTCAGCCCTGCGCCCGCGCTGCTGAGTGGACGCGTCGCCGCCACCGGCTCCACCCCGCGACAGTGAAAGTGCTTCATTCGTGTTTATCGACTGTTAATACTGCGAATGTTCATGAAAACATAATACTGTAAACTTCACAATCAAAGTATTTTAATAGTTCTCGTTCATCGTGCTGTTTCTGTAAATGTATTTAATAACATCCGTGTACACTTAGCTCAGCCGGCCGGTCATTTTTTTTGCCCAACAAAAAGCGTGACAACTGTTGCGAAAACTTGCAACTATAGAACATTGGGTGTAAAACAATATTAATTAACTTTTATGTTATATAGTTTTTACTTTCTAGTGTTTCTTTATCGCTACTTAACACATTATCTTCGGTCACGCTTCGTGCGGCTCCATCAAAGTCAACAGAGTCAGTTACATGCGGTTGCTTCACACATTTTCATGTATTCTAAACGCCTGTCCACCTTGAAGTATCGCAGCTTGCTATTTACATATCCTTTCATTTGACATCTAGTTAAATTTAACAATATGTCAATGTAATGCCATCCTTAATCTAGTGCCTCATATGCATAAACAAAATGTCGTGTTTCTGAAATCCAATTGATATGCATCCACATTATCCAGCAGCTTCTTGCGTAACATTCTGTTTGAGACAAGATTTTTAACTTTTAACAATGCCCATCAATGTTAAATCTTCTCACGCTAATTTGATATCAACAATCAAGTGCTCAACTTAAAATTGAATAACTCTGCCCAAATGATTACGGAAGATGATACGAGTAAACCGGTTCCTGTAAATAAGGCATGCACTAATACACCAGAAGAATGAAATGAGGAAGAGTCGCCAACATCTTCTAAATTACGTTAAGAGAATGATCATTTTAAACTAGGACCTACTTTACTGAATCATTATAGTGCATGTGATTTTCAGTATCTTCCTCGTGTGATACACGATGAATATCAAAGCTTTAGTTTATAAGCAATCGTAGAGCAAATCCGTGATTCGTGAGCTTGTGAGATCGTCGACCCGCGGTGTCTGCACCCAGCCGGAACTGTGACAACTGCTCAACGGAATTCCACTTACTATTGCTACCTTATTTAGTTAATCCACATTCATGGCATTCCACTGCATTCACCTCTAATATTCGAGCCTAATGCCCAACTATTATACAGCGTTAATCGAACTGCATGCAACTTGAAACAATCGGTTGAAGCTGCAAGTTTGCAACTATTTAGACACGGTCGTATTTACAATCGCTTTAGCAAAATTAATGGCAGCAATCTGAATATCATTGTATATCTTTGTGAATTTCATTGCACAATCTCCTATGCAAATCTACCTTTATTTAATTTCATGGTTTATTTATTTTCGTTCGCATTAATATTCTTGACGAAACTGTTCATTTCGCTGCGTTCTGCGATAAAAAATCAAGACAAAGCTAGTATTGTCATTCTATCTGTTGATATAGATCTAGAAAGTGTCTCTGACAAGACATAATGTCTTGATAATTGAAGCAATTTAAGTGTGGTTATGTGCAGTTGTTTAGCAGTCTACTTATCTTATAAAGCTGTTACGCCTACCGTTACATCTTGTTACACATCTTTATCTACTTGTGCACTGTCATGGCGATCATCGGCCGTTAGTTTTTTGCGATCATTCCACTCAGCTATTACACAAATTGCATGTTGATTATTCGATAGCGTCAAGTCATTCAGAAACTGCAGTAGCTCGCGTTCCTAGCAGCCTGCTCGAACATGCAGCATGTAATGCTACAGTTCTCTTTCCGCGGAACAGATTATGCGCCGCGCTAGGCCTTCATTGTTTCGCAAGCCGCAATGCTCTGATTGCAACGCCATACATACAAACACACAACTCGTTTTGCAATTACACCATAACTTGAAGTCATAAATATTATCTAATAACTGCAACAGTTTTTCGTAACATCCTTCTACTTAAACATGAAAATTACTCTCAATGAGGACCATCATACGAATACCATACCTACCACGCGGTTTGGTACTCGTATAATGGTCCTCATTGAGAGTAATTTTCACATGAATTGGATAACTGGACTACAGAATATTTAAAATGATTATTTCCAAACCAATATTATTTTATAACTGAACGCTTTTGTGCATTGAGGCGAAGCTAACGATTTTCAAATAGCGATTTAGGTGCATTAACCACGTCCAATGTCAGCTGAACTGTTACAAATGTTATTTGGCACATTGCGATACCGCGGCGCTTAGCATTGAAACAGTGAAAAAATCAGCGGTTCTCGATTCTAGTGGCGATGCAAACGTCGATCCGTACAATCGTGGACCAGTCGACCCTGAGGCGGCCGGCAACGCAGCTGCCGACGACTTGTTTCGCTTTTTTATAACTTGATCGTGCGGCTGAGTTAAGGAAGCCTGTTTTAATCTTAAACTTCAATTGGACATTCAGTGATTCAGCGGAATCAGCAGTATGAACGAAACTCTACAGTGCCTTATTCGTTGACAGTGCAAGCGGATGTCTCAACGAACGTTCTTTGTTCGGAAAAGTGCTCGTGAATCAGTGTAGTGATGTGATGCAGTGATAACGGTGATGATGAACAATGATCTCCGAGAGGCCTCAGGTGAACGGTGGTGTCGGGCCGCCCGCGCCGCCGAGGCTGAGGACTTTCAGAAGGAACTGCGGCGATCAAGGTGCACCAGGCTGATAATAATCCCAATCAATATTCGATACACGGTCAACAATTTAACTGGTTCTGACATGACTCAAGATTGAATTTGTTCTTAATTGCCAAAAATCCTTGCATTTAAATGGCAAAAACTTGTTTGTTTAAAATAACAAACATGTTTGGCGAATTTCGTAACGCGCTTGAATTACCATAAAGCATTATTAACATTAGTGTTTTGGCATTGAAAAATCTTGGATATTTTTTAGCATGACCGCGTCTATTTCACGGTATCTTGAGTCGTGATCATGGATTTGTTGACCAGGGATTATTGGGCCTGTTGTCACCTCGATCGTCATTTGTTGTAGTGTTCATATCGTCGCCGACGAAGGTGTACATCGACACGAGCGCCAAGTGTTCCTACTACAGTGAAAACGATGAGCGCCCGCGCAAGACCCGGGATGACCTGGGCGACAGGGTGAGGCTCATCGACGTGCTGGAGCGGACCTGCTGGCTCAACATCAGGACCGTGCTTCAAGATGGAGAAATTGAAATACAAGATCTCATCGCATTTTTTGGTATTAACTGTTTTGTTGCTCTCATCTGAATTAAGATAGATTTAGTGCTGACACCATTCCTTTTCGTTTTCCATCCATATTGCAAGCTAAAACAGCAACAACGAGGCAGCGAGCGTAAAACAGATCAAATCGTAAATTAAAACAACTCGCGAATGGGGATGTTAAACACATCAGTTACAATTGGAAAAACATTGCAAAAATGTTATTGTCTCTACATCCCTCGGATGTCAGGAATGAGTGGCATCGTCTTTATGTGCTTGTAATAACAGTGTGTACCGTGTCATTAGCTATAGAGCGGCTCACAGTGTCACGGCTCGATCAGTGTGCACTTTCTAGCTTTCTACTTGATAGACGTGCTCTTCTAGATCATGTGGTGAAAAACTATAATTAATGAGTATTAGTGTGTTCTTAACTCGCTTGTTTTCAATTGTTGCTTGGATGAAGTCATCAGCAAGAAAGAAAATAAGCGCTTCTTGTCCTGCATTAGCTTCAGAAGTCATTGAATTTCTTAACTTAGGTAAGCAAAAAAAATTTTTAAACAGTCCTCCTCCGTTTTTCTTCAATCTTTAAAAAAATATTAAATTTTACGCTAAATCAATCATTATAAAATACTTTCTTTTTGTTTTCAATATACCTTCCTGAACGACGGATCGGTTTGAGTATTGAGACATTCATTTGCGTTCGCATGTCTTTGATTTACTTCTTATACCTACATATAAAATCATCGAATCAATAAAATCAGCTGTTGTTAAAAGCTATTGTCTCACCCTAATTCACGTAGACAGTTTCTAGTTCAATACCTATCATTAATTCATTGGATAATAGCTCGCGTGTCTCACATAATAGACACAGTTGTCTTTCCAACTACAACTGACAAGAAAGTGAAAACACAAAAACGCATGCATGACGTATACTTAAGTTATTACTTACAATCACAACTTGATGTCACTTTTCGCGTTTTTCAACTTAACATTTGAAACGACGCGACCTATGATAAATTGTTTGGGATATCTCTCGATTTCTACTTCACTGACGTCACTAGTAGTATTACTTTCAATAGCTAAATGAAGTCATATCAGTACCTGTGGTCTGAACCGGTTGTAAATGTCAAAGGCATAGACCATTATCGTGCTCCAATCAAGTCATTCCATTTCCTCCTACTTATTTGTAGCCGCAAGGGCAGATATAATAAGTGTAGTACTCCATGCTGCTCTACAGCATATTTGTCGTTGCTTCAATGGCCATTACCAGTGTGAGCTGAGCAAACATACAAGAAAAATGTATTTCCAATTATTCTTGTGGATATTAACAACTTGTTTTGGTTATTAGATACGGTCATTCAGGGCTGTACTTGAAACACTTGATGGTCAAATGGCAAATTCAAATGGGAAAGTAAGAATTACTATAGATGCGCTTGAATTCGCAAGGATGATAAAAAAGAAGTTGCATTGGTCAATAAAACGGCGTTGATCCTAGCAATAACCTGGGAAATCCCAAGCCCGCAACACGCAAAGCATACATATACATACGTGATATTGTATAGCGAGCATATGTAAAGCGTATGTCATCCATAACAATTTTGAGTGTGACTCAGATAAGTCCAAATACAAAATAATGCAATGCTTCATTAGATTGATCGTATCTATTCAATTGGGCAACTATTCGCTAGTCATTCGATAGCTGAATCGTTTTTATTGCGATCACATTATTTACGAATGGCTTTTAAGTTGCCTAATGATTGTTTAATTATTTGTTATTACAAGTTACATCTCCTTATTAATCTAAGCTTTCTTCCATTAAAATAATAATGGGAAACTTATATTTTATGTCTGTACAGTAATTTGTTGCTCTTCTCTTCCGCACTTCGTTTTAATAGTTTCCAATTACATGTTAGTGAGCTCGAGTACTACATAAAATTTTGAAAGTGGACTGCGGTAGTATGTCGGCTATATCAGTTCCTGCCTGATAAAAACTTAGGTGCTCTCAGTAGACTCAATAGCACAACCTTATATGCCAGGGGCTCGATGTTAACCCAACATAACGTAACCCCAGTCCACCATCCATTACACATCGACAGAGCTAAAACGTGATGCAAATCTTCGCCTCAATCAGTCATACGCTTGTTAGTCGTAGTCGTCTGTACGTTTGACCGCAGCTTGCACAATAGTTTCTAACAGAAACCTGCCGGCGACGAATTCAAACGAAAAACCTATATTGTCCTTTGATCATCAAATTGGTGTTTGCCATTAAACGGTTGGATTTTTTCTTTTGCTCAATCCTATATGCCAATTATTCCAGTATTCCTAAATTTGGTTTTGATGCATATTGCGCAAGAGTTGATACAGAACCTGTCAGTGACGAATTTGTGTCAACCTTTGAAATGTCCTTTGATTTTATTAAATTGGTCTTTTTCTTTCTTACGTATTTATGTTAAATATTTCACTGATTTTATTGCCGAACATGCAGATTTGATGCATCCTGCGCGGGAGATTCAGATAACATTACACCTTGACACCCGACGTATTTATGGATTTTCCCGAATTCTATCTCTCTCAACCTTGATAAAAAAGTGACTGTCGATCCGGTTTCGGTTAATCTTTCCACTTTCCTTCCTTGTATCTTAGATTAAGTGGAAGTCTTAACAAATCTTTCAACATTTCAAATTCTTAATTGGTAATGTGCCATCGTACGATGCAGCAACACACGACATGATTCCATGAGAGGATGCAATCGCTGAAAACTGTTTGTAGCTCTCGTGTTCCATCGACCGCAGTTTGCACAAGAGTTGCTAAGCGAACATGACATGATGACAGATGCGGTGATACACTTCGTTTATGTAACGAAAGGACCTTGATATTCACAGTTCCTATTGTTATAACTACTAGTTATTTATTTGTTAAATTGGCTACTGAATTTTGGAGACCCTTTCGGAACTTGAACGTTCTGTATTTGCTTTTAGACACGATTAACTACATACGTCATGGTATTTTGCCCCTACACGTACTATTAAGAAAAATTCGCTGCCGTATGTGCAAAAAAAAATACTCACGAAGTAGGTACGTACAGTATTATTGTAGATATTATTTCTTCTCTGTACCTTTTCGTCTCTACAAACATTATTTTTATACCCAATCAAATATTCATCCGGACTCCGGATGACTGTTTCAACAGCCACTCTTGCGCAAAATGCTGTCGTGTCAACCTGCGTGCCGGATGCGACAACTCGCTTATGTAACGAGGGTCACTGTAGACCTTGACCACTATCTGCCTTTTTGCTGCTTTATAGTAATAAATATTTTATTTTATTGTATCTTCAGTTGTTTGATAGTTTGTTTTGCATATTGTTATGATTTATTTGCGTTTGCGTCTTGATTGATTGCTGTGCGATTTTATTAAATTTCTAATTCGTTGAAAGTGGTTCTTTTGATTATTTGCTGTTTTTCTGTTCGTGTTTATTTGATTAATCGTACCTGTAACCGAGACCCACTTTCTTCTGGATGTTTACTTTTTCGAACCACTCGTTCGTTTTGAGTCATCACCATTTCTATGTTTAGCTTCGTCTCTGTCATTAAATATACTTCTCCTAAATTATTTTGTAGAATTTGAACTTGACTACTTTGATTTTCACCAACTTATAAAATGCTTGTATTTGGTTAAAGCTTGTGTTTCGGTATGTTTTTGGTGATGATTATTAGTCTCCATGTGACAAGAACTTACTACCATCTAACTGTTTATAAAATCCAATGTAGATTGAAAATATAGCTTGTAAAACAAACGTGTGTTTAAAAAAGAAATAGCCGTCAGTCAATAAACGCGTCGGTAAGCGAGTAGCGATACAACGTAAAGATAAAATTAGTTCCACCTAGCTCGATAGATGGCGTTGTGCATTCAGCACTCGTTTCTGAATCGCGCTATGGTTTCGTTACCGCGCGAATGATAAGAGGCCGGCCGAACATTGTCGAAGTAACTCTGGTTTCCCTTCAAAACGCATAAATCTTTCGCCTTTTACTAAAGATTTCCGTGGAGGGGAACACTCAAATGAGTCTATAATATTTTTTGAATACTCTGCTTCGGCAGAGTAAGAATTTTTATAATGAAGTCCTGTGGATTGAATGTGAATATTTTATTCTAAGTAAAAATAAATTCTGTATATTATTTTAAATATATTTTTTTTCTAAAAAACAGGTTCATTTAAAATTAAATGTAGAAACTAAAAAAAAATACAGTGATCCTAAATTCCTATGCTTTTGATCTTGCACTGGATGGCTGTCAGTCATTTTATCTACACACATAAATGATTATAGAGGTTAGATGTTGATAACCACCAAAACACTTCTTCAATTTTAAAAAAAATATTTCTTATTCGTTCTTGCAGTAAACAGCATTTCTCACTTTCATTGCAATTTTATATCAGAAAAAAATGCAGGTCCCGTGGTCCTTGGAATAGGCCATACATAGGTCGCAAGAAATGCTCTCAATTAAAAAAATGCTAAAGATTCTTCCTCCTTGTCAACAGAGTGTGACAGCAGCGACTCGGGCCACCTGTACGAGTCGCTGGAGCCGGCGCCGGCGCAGCCGCACCCCGCCCACCCCGCGCACGCCCCGCCTCCCCTGCCGCTTGAAGAGGACTTCGACTCCTTCGACAGTGACAGCGATACTGATGATCATGATAAGGTATGTAGAATTTTTGTGGTTTGTTTGTCTAAACTTTCGTTGCCAAATAATAAGAGCCGCTGGGTTCGATCTTCGAGGTTAAGTGTAGCTTGCCGAGGTCGGTCTATGTATGGCTGACCACCCATTACATTCCGAAACTGCTCTATGCCTCGGAAAGCACGTTAAGCCGTTGGTCCCGGTTGTCATTTGAATCAATATCAAATGGGACTTACCTACCTTACTGATACTGACATAAAACAACTTTGAAAAAAAAAATAAAACCGACTTCCTTCCAAATAACAAAAACACTACAAAGTACTTTGTTATGTAAAATTACTTTAATTTCGGAAGTAGGTGCTTTTGGATGTTTCTTCGTTTTTAATACCGACTTCTGAAATTAAAGTTATTTTATATTTTTTAGTGTTTTTGTTATTTGGAAGTCGGTTGTATTTTTTTGACAAAAAGTTTTTTATTTTTTAGTGGTTTGGTGGATTTTGATAAAATCTCTATGGGACCAATCGGAAAGTATATCCATTCACATAATAAAATAATTTTTCAAATCGGTTCATAAATGTCGGATTTATGAGGTAACAAACATAAAAAGAAAAAAAAAATACAAATACAATACTAAATACAATACTTTTGAAGTCGGTTAAAAACACAAAGTTAAAGCATGGTGAAGAGCCATTAAAAACGGTGTATAACTAACAATTTCTACATTCAACAACACAAAGATATCAGCGCTGTAACGTGCAGCGCCCTCTGACGCACAAAGTAGGAACTATTTGCACGGTACAGCGCGTCGGCTATATATTTATTATTTAATTTAATTACCTAGTGTTTAGGGAAACAAACAAAGTGACATTTATTTATGTCTCATTTTAAGGAAAATTTTATGTAATACTTTTTTGGCTCTGTTTGTTCAATTAGTTTGTGTTGTCCTTACTTTGAGTGAACACACTTAATACTTAATAATGAGTTGTTTTTATTCGGCTAGCACTCAATCCGTAATTTTATATCCTACGGAAAATGGTTATAAAGAGAATAAAAGTAGGTACCGAAATTAGACAGTCTTATGGCATGTTTTTACTTACAAATCGTTTAATTTCATCTAATTTGTATCTGTTTGTTTCCGTCTATTTTAATTATTTGAACCAAACGTTGATTGGTAGAGAAAGCCTTAAGCCAGCCTACGTACCACTACTGTACATAAAAATATAATAAATAAAGTCTGTATATATTATTCTATTTTCAGTCCACTTACGCCCCGGCTGCGCCGACTTTGCCAGCATCGAGGTTGCCCAACCCGCCGACCGGTGGTGGTCAGTACACGCTGACCAAAATAGCCAGTGCTGCCCAACGGAAGATGAGGCAAATCAAGAGAAACCTCACCAAAAGATATTCGGGTAAGTTTTAAAATGCAAAAAGTATATTTCCGATACCGGGAATCGAACCCGAGCCTCCTGGGTGAGAGCCAGGTATCCTAGCCACTAGACCATATCGGATATTGGATGTTGCATTGAAATTGTGAATGTTGTTTTACGAACACCTTTTAAGATATTATTGGACCATAAAAATGATAAAAATATTTACGTTATAAGTAGACATGACAATATTGCCATTGAAAACATATGAGCACTTCGAATAATCTATCTCATATCTGACTAAGCGTCGTTTTTCAATGGTCAAATAACTTTTAACTGAGAAATAAAAATGGCTTTTACAGATTTTTTAAAGAAAATATTATGATAACCCGCCATATTTATTCTGCGGTTAAAAGTTATCCGTCTATTGTAAAATAAGACCTTAAGCAAAGTCTGTAAATACTTATTAGGATTACTCGGACAAATTACCATTTTATGTCCCAACATTTGACTGGCCTTGATTAATGCAAAAAATAATACTAATAGGAAGTCGATATCTTTGATAACATTGATTCACAATAAAATTTAGTCCGCACCATATCGCTTTATCCGTCGATATCTTCAAAGATAAAGACTGACCTACTTTCGTCATCTCAAAGAAAGGCACCGCATTCCGTTTAACAAGTCATTTGCTTCCAGTGGCGATGGACGGCAAGCCGTTCACGAAAACCAACAACCAAACGATCTACGACACTCCCAAGAAGAAGTCCCCGATATACGCCAACTGCGAGCGACAGGAACCCGTTTACACAAACATCAACTTTAACGACACGCGACCGGTGCTAAACAAGACTGAAATTCCAATGACAAAGGTGTATGGATCGTTGAAGGAAGAGTTGAAGACTGTGATTTCGGATAAGAGGGCAAGTAATGGGGATGTTCCACCTCCTTTACCCGACAAACCGCCTCCTGAAAAACCTGTGACGCCGACTAGTGAAGCCAGCAAGAAGGACAGTGGGACTTTGTCTAGGAAGGCGTATTTCTCGTTCAAGTCCCGGTTCAGACGAGCTACGTCCCTAGCTGTGGATATCAATTCGGATATCCCCAGTGCGCTCAAGATCACCAACTCGACCTTCTACCTGACTGATTCTATGGATGGTGACTCCGGATTTAGTAATTGGTGAGTTTTTCTGACATTACTGTTTTATTTATATTATAATAACATGTTTTGAATTGAGAATTAGTCAGACCTGTCTGCTTTTGGTTTTCCTTAAGACCTTTATTGGCATGTGAGGTGGTCAAATCTGAGCTTTTATGTTGTTCTCTTCATAATGTTATGCAGAAGAGCGAAACAAAACTGATGTATCATTGAATTTTATTTGTTTTATAAATTGAAGATTTTAAAAGTATGTAAAAATTAAAATCAACCTTGTTATTGACGTACGGCCGGTCTCAATTACGTATCTACCTTTGACCTACTAACAGTGCCTACCAAGAGTAGTATCTGTTGGTAGCTAATTTGACAGTTGGTTAAAGATACCTACATACGTTATTGGAACCGGCCATTTTTTATTTTGTGCACGGTAGTGCTTTGCCAAGTTCAAATCACGAATATTATATTTTTGCTTAAGACCAGTTTTTCATGCATTCGTTTCTGAACAGCAGCGACAACGGGCAACCAGGCAGCACGGAGACGCTGTCCCCGGAGAGCGGAGTGAAGCGGCGAGACGGTAGGCGGCGCCTCGCTGACTCCTC
>NDFZ01005033.1:114282-134386 GCA_002192655.3 Mamestra configurata
CCCGGTGTGGTGTAGAGCTTATAACTTACCATCTTTGAAGTCCCTTGCTGAGTGACAATTACAATATTGCTTTACTAATACTTTGATGCTAAGATTTTGATGATAAGCTTTAGATTTTATGAGCTTGTTTCCCTTTTAAAATAATTTTTAGAAAACTATTAAGCCATATTGGGAATCAAACCAACATAAGACCTGGCAAACAACTCAAACATACGGCTCAACCGAGGCAACTTTTTTCGAAGTATTTCGAATAGTGGTTATCGTCACCAGTTGGCTGTATTGCCGATCTTAACTTCTAAAGATACGATCACTTATGTTAGTTCGATTACCATATTATAAGATAATCTGCATTCTAAGTTTATTTAAGTACTAAATATACAGGCTATTAATATAAGATCGTCTATGATCAAAATTTCTGATTCCTACTTTTATTACATAACTTGGCTGGCACACTGCCATGCGCCCGAAAAAATAACTTTTCTTCTAAAATTTTCCTACAAATATTATCTTTATTTCTTCATTCTAAGTCGAATATTTCTTAAATCTATACTCTAAATGCGATGTAAATAGATATTTCAGTTGACGTCTGTCCGTATCGCGTAATATTGGTTTAGCCCATAGACTATATAGGTTTATGGTGGATAGTTATATCGTGGCCATTGGGCTGACGACGAAGACAGCGCTAAACTGAGGTCAGTGCTTACGATACAGTGGGAATAACTATTTGAAAATGTAACTGCTAGATACTTTACGAACTGACATAAAATCACTTAGGTTCCTAATAGAATAATTCTGGGAGAATATTCCTAATATTTAAAAAACAAAATGCGCATTACCATAGCTACCCCGACTTGATACTATAGATTAAAAATAAATGACTAAATTAAGCACTAAGAGAATAACAACTTGACTATCTTCTGAAAATATTTTAAAGTGATAAGAAAGAAGAAAGAAAACTAGTTTATTTGCGCCAAGCATAACTCATACCAAAAAAAGATTGTAATAATCACAAAAGTTATGCAAGGAAGATCGTCGCTCAGCATAATGCTGGGACTCGTGTGTGAGACAGAGCCACAGCGCTGGTTTTTAGCGCCAACCGGCGTTGACAGAATGACATCGATCAGCATAAAAGAAAAAAAAATGCCAAATAAAATTATGAAAAGACCTATAATTTCTGTTGATCACAAAGCAAATATATGAATGGTTATGAAACTCAGGCATTCCCACTCCATTGTTGAAAATATGAATTACTAATTCTACTGGTCCCCATTAGGCTGGTCACAATTTTGTGGTCTACTCTGCCCCACTAATTGTTTTAGTAGAGCAGATCGCTCCCGCACTCACTAGGGCAAAACAGAATCATTTTAACCTTTTGAACGCCATTGTCAAGTATACATGACAAGCAAGCGCGTGCTCTGTACGCCAAACTTCACAAATATGTGATAAAAAGTACGGCGAATTTGTAGCTTGGCGTCGGGGGCACGCCGATGCGTAAATTCGTTCAAAAGGTTAAATAGCCTCCAAATAATTGTGCAATTCCTCAATTATTGTACTCATTTACCTATTAATAACGCAGTTTAGTCATATACTTATTCCGAACACAATTCAAAAGATATCCAGTTAGAAACAACGCCACAAATTATTGTAATTTTCTGCAAGTCATAACTATTAAAGTATTGTAGGCTGGCAACCTTGTAGTAATCGCTTCGTCTTGTACTACTGACGTTATCCGCAGATCATTGTTCTTAATGCAGGCTGCAAGGATCGTTGCACATGTTTTCTTTGTTTTTTTTTCCTCAATTAAGACCATGCATTATTTGTAAAGTCTTGGTATTGATAGCCTTGTTTGACTTTTACCGTTTTAAGTCATAAGCAGTGATTGGATAATCGGACGCTTATATATCTAAACTTCTTCCCGTGAAAGAATAATATGGACATTCCTTTCTGAATAAATATTTAATCCCGGGTTCCCGGGATTGAACAATAAATGAAGCTACACATAAAATTACAATTGTTTCAATTCCCTAAGTAGTTAAGGCTGCTGGCCTGTTACTAAACCAGTTCTCATCAAACTTTCATTGTAAATTAAATGTTCGAATAGAATCGCCTTTTAAATTAAAAAAAATACAATGAGAGTTCACAACGAGTTCTAACTATATTTTTAGCAATCTCAGGAATTTCGAACGATTCCGGGATCCGGTATTCTGAAATGCATGTCCGTATTATACTTTCGTAGGAATAAAAGTGAAGTTTAAGTATATTAGCGCCCGATTATCCGATCACTGGTCATAAGGTCATAAAACCTATATTTTAAACAAAATATCTAAGTGAAATCGGAACCCTTTGCAAAGCACAAGTCCGATCCTGCATGGAGTATTGCAGTCACCTTTGGGATGGCTCAGCTAAATACCAACTTGCCGCGCTTGACTCGGTGGAACGCAGAGCTCATTGGCGACGTAAGACTGGTGGATGCCAAGCTTCACAGCTTGGCTCATCGCCGCAAGGTTGCCTGCTTGTCGGTCTTCTACAGATTTTACTTCGATGAATGTGCCCTTCTACCATCGGACATCTAGACGCACTGCTAGTTACCTTCTCTTCCTTGTTACTATTCCACTAATTCGCACTAAACGTTTCCAAACGTCTTTTATAATGCGCACAGCAAAGAGTGGAACTCTCCGCCTGCGTCTGTGTTTCCGAACTCATACAACCCTAATCTCTTCAAAGTTGGAATGAACAGGCATCTTCCGGGTAAGCTCGCTCCATCGTCGACTTTGTCTCTGTCATCTCTGACCTAGACTAGAGTCAAGAGTAAACCCATATCAAATAAACAAAGAACAGAAGAAACATTTAAAAAATATTAAGCTATTGACTACTAAGTATATGAAATGCAAAAAAAGCAGGTTAACGAATTATTTTATGACTTACCTAAGATCATTAGTTACCGTTAAGAATTAGAAATTAAAATTGACAGACCATTACCTACGACTAATTATTGTGAATATAATGTTAGTTTTCAATTCGCAAATCAAATAAGTACCTATAACTACTACTTACCTACCTACATACAGTAGGTACATACTGTAAGCAGCGTGTTGTTAGTTATTTACTAGAGATCACAGTTCTATGTAAAACCGAGAATTTTGCTATAATCAAAAACCTGATTGATGGTTAACCACAAATGAGTCAGTTTGACGTATTCAGTAAATTCCATATTTATTATTAAATAAATAGTTATTCCCACAGCGGGGTGGTTGGGGATCCTGCACTGAACACGTCTATATGTTTGCACTGTCTTGCGTTTCCTAATTATTTTAATATTCATTCGTTCCTGTACAAAATGGCCTAATGGTCGACTTGTTTTTAAATGAAAGAGTTGCGCCATTTTCCAAGTTAAGCCATTTTGTTTTGGAGCCGTTAATGTTTTATTATTTCCTGTAGTAACACTTGGTTGAGGCTCGTAACACTTTGAAGTACCTTTAATTTTCTCTTCACAAAATTGTAATCAACCTTTTCAATAGTGATTGTGACGTACTTACAGTACGTCACAATCACTATTTAAACCTTAATAATTGCCATTTGGCGTTCATATATAATTCATGATAAAAATAGAAGATGAATTGATAACATAATTAACTCTTCAATGAAAATGAAAATGAAGAATGAATCTCATTGAACAATTTCTTTTTGTCGGCTGACCTATCATGATCCAGTTTTATATTGTCCATTTGTCCGACTCACATTGTCGGCCACTCTGCCAGTTTACCCCACGCGGGTATCCATTCCACAAACTAGAACATTAGTGCCAAATAAACGCTTCCAACATTGCTACTCAAGCAATTTACTCCAATAAAATATGACAAAACCTGCTAATAGTGAGCATAAACTGTCATATTCTCAGTAATCTGGGCCATTTTACATTATACAATAATAATATAACACATTACAGCAGACCATGTATTAAACATTATGTTAAAACCAGTCTTGAACTGACCTCCTATATGGTACTAACTGGTACAGCTTTATAATATTGCAATAACTAGTTATGGCCAGTTTTATTTTATTATAATCCCAGTAAAGTTTGATCACTGAGTTGGCAATTTGATTAACAAAGAGGTAACCTAACAGTAACGATGGGTGGGTCTCATTTCTATGGTCACCATTGTGTGGATGTTTATACACCATAGTGGTGACGCCAGCGACCTCTACACACAATGTGCAGTATTTGTGCAACTTACTTCATACTAGTTCATAGTCTGTTAGTCATCTGTGAGCGCCTGCGCAAGTTGCTCACGTCCGAAGCCAAAGGCTAAACTCCCGCGCAATTCGTAAATTCGTACGTCTTTTGTGATGTGTTGCACGGTGTGATGGGTCGTGAGTTCTTGTATCTTCCTCTACTGCAATGCATGTCTTTATGCACTAGTGTTTTAACACATTATTGTAATTATAAGTTGTCATAATCTGCCCACACAAACTTAATTCCAGTTATAACATCAGTGTTTTTGTTCTTACAGTCGCACTTATGATAACATAACATCATGTTTTATTGTTCCAAGTTCACGTCCCACATTCATAACGTTTGCTGCAATTTTAACTGTTTCTTTGTATTCGTTACAATCTATTACAATGCCTAAAGAGACTATTCAAAATCAGTTATATATATAAAAGAAAAGGTACCGTTAGAATTAATGAGAAACAGGAAAAATAAGGCAGTGAACAATTGCTCGTAATTTTTTTTTCACTTAATGTTCATCATGTCCCTCACTTAGCCATTAATCTTTGTAATTGACAGCACAGTTGAGACAATAAAAAACAACGATTGCATGCTACTCATTATTGTGGTTACTTAGAGGTGACGCAGACGAATTATTGTACAGATGCTGGACTTCGTACGTCAGATTTATGACACACGCACACATGCAAAACTTTTGTCTACGAACAAATAAACGGGGAAGTACGGGGTTCACCTTTGGATTGTTATGGTCGATTATCAACTGTTGCGCAATAGGGTAATTCTCCAACAATTGCAAAGAAAAATGCATCAGTGTTGTTGATGCTTCAAAGGAACAAAGTGTACCCAAAGATTATAATGAATTCGTCCCAAATGTTCACTGTTGTACCAAAGAAGTCGAGCATCTGAACAATTCGTTTACTTAAAGAATGGCATTAGTGATGGCATTACTAAGCATGCACCTCTCACTCTCAATCAACACGCCAGAGCGAGACACAATATACGTATTGCCATTTCTACCGCCATTGTTTTAGAAAACACACTAAAGCTAGGTTTACATTACTGCGTCGGGTTGTGTCGTGACGCGGGATACCTACACCAATCAAACGGCTCTATTCTACTAGTAATGGGTACTTTCCTGAAAAAATCTATTTAATCCGTCAAATAGGTTTCCAAGAAATATTGGTCACGTATTTTACCTTTTGTCACGTAAATAAAAAATACGACGATATAGTGCGTTGAAAACTCGCGTGACGTCACATTTTAGTAAACTTTTTGCTACAACGTGACGTCACCAGCTCCCACTCTTGAACTTTGATGTGCTTTATCTTTATCATTTTGTATCGATTTTAAATGGCATAAAATACCGTGTCCAATATTTTTTTGAAAATGTAACGGACGGACTAAATAGAATTATATTTTTCCTATCTAGGAAAATGCCCAATTTTAGCCAATCAACTGCGTCACAACACAACACAATAATGTAACCCCGGCTTGATCCGTGTTGTCGACGCGGTGATGACGTAACGTGTTGGTGTGTAGAACTGAAGCGGCTGCTGCCGACGCTGTCGCGCAAGGACAAGAGCCCGCGCGCGCGCACCTCGTGGTATGCAGAGTGCGGCGCCGACACCACTCCCAATACGACGCCCAGCACTACGCCTAACACCTCCACTACGTCTTGGTGAGTAAATTTACTGAACTTAATAGGTTAAGGTACCTAACATGTCTAAAGAACTAGCTTTTCCTCGCGTTAATATAGATTTTCGCTAAATAAAGAAAACTGTAACTGTTTCCAGGGTTTCGATTATCTGTGTACCAAAATTTATAACAATCGGTTCAGCAATTTAGGTGGGAATGCGTTGCAAATAAAATCTCGCATTTATAATATTAGTTAGGATAGGAAAAGTCTCCTCTCCTAAAATCACAGCCATAGCTAGACTGGAAGCCGACCCCAATATAGGATTTGGGAAGAGGCTAGACAGATGATGATGAGACTAGGCCGGATTACAAAAAAACTGACAGTGCCAAGTTTGTTTTCACTATGTTAATAGAATACTATTTACAAAGGAATATGGCGAAATTACTGCTAATTTCGCCATATTCCTTTATATAAATTGTACAGACGCCAGCACATCAAGCTACAACAATCTCTCAAATTTCTTTAATAGATTTTCATCTTTAGCGCCGAAGCATTAGGTTCAAGGTTGATTGGGAAAATTTGACAGTTTCAGGTAGCTTGATGTGCTGGCGTCTGTACCCTTTTTTTTTTTTATCTCGGGGGGAAATCCTCCACCCTGGGGCGGGTGGAGGGGTCTGTCAGACTTTTACTGACTAAAACCACCCCGGTGTTCCATCTTCCACCTACGCCGGGGATCGCGGGAACGTATGCGACTTCCGCAATCCCCGGCTGGTGCCGGCCCGCCTCTGCGGGCCACCTCGCGTCGGCGAGGGGAGTGAGGTGTTTAACTCCCCTCGCTACGTCAAAGAGGGGCGCACGGGAACACCACGCGCCGCCACCTCGGGTCCGGATGAGTGGGGGGCGACGGACATCCCCAAGTCCGCCGCCCCTGGACCCAGTTAGGGGGGCCGGAAGAGGGCAGCGTATGCCCTCCTCCGACGCCCGATGCGCCTGCTGCGGGCAGGGAGAGCGGTTGTGATCTCCCTCTCCCTTTCCGCAGCCTCCTTCTGCGCGATAACTGTCTCGCAGAAGGAGACCACCGCGTCCCAGGACTCCTCACCGCCGACCATAGCATGGACTACGGCCGGCAGCGAGAGGTCACCGCCTACAACAGAGATGAGGGCACGGCGCGGCTCCTCCCAAGCTGGACGTCTGTACCCTGTACCAGCATTTGCTTACTTCCAATTCATATACAAAGCCTGTCTCCTCAACAGCAGCTAATTTTTTTTCTTTAGCAACTGAGTCTATGACCACTATTCTACCAGCTTCATGTGGTGACGGCAGGCGGTGAAGCCATTTTTTAACTATGACTTTCAAAATATGTATTAACTAGTTGCCACCCGCGTCATTGTCGAAAATTATCTCAAGGGATCATATTCCCGGGGTAAAAGGTATCCTATGTGTTATTCCAGACTATAATCTACCACAGTGCCAAATTTCATCAAAATCCATTCAGTAGTTTTCACGTGAAAGAGTAACAAACATCCATCCATCCATCCTGACAAACTTTCGCATTCAAAATATTAGTGGGATAGGTTTCTCGACAACCTTAACAAAGGATATCCTCAACACATTATAACTAATTAGTCACGCCCAACATAGGGCTTGGCCTCAGTAGCCCAACTAAGTGCGTGTATGTAACTCTGACACTCCTACAACATCCTGCTTCATTCATAAACAAACAAACACTGTTTTTTCCCGTCGCTGCCTAAATATTGTCCCAGAAAACGTTTACTCACAATTACTTTGATTCATTCATCAGAATTCCAGCAAATTTCCCTTTAAGGTAAGGCCCTAGTGAGGTACTTCGGTCAGGCTGCAAAAGATTAACTTTAAATGGGAACCTAATTACAAATGACCTATTGTCTTTTATAATGCGCACAGCAAAGGAGTGGAACTCTCTGCCTGCGTCTGTGTTTCCGAACGCATACAACCCTAATCTCTTCAAAATGAGAGTGAACAGGCTTCTTCTGGGTAAGCTCGCTCCATCGTCGACTTTGTCTCTGTCATCTATGATCTAGACTAGAGTCAGAAGCAAACTCATCTCAAATAAAAAAATTAAAAAGTCTGCGAATTTTCCTTTATATTTTTAGTTAGTCTACGTTGTCCCACTGCTGGGCAAAGGCTTCGCCCATATTCTTCCAGCTGACTTGTATCTCCTGCCTTGTCAGGCCAATCCGTCAGAAATTAGTTTAATAACGCCAGCGTTTTTTAGGCCTGCCTCGGTTAAGGTTTCGTCTTCAGGCTCCCACCGCGTGGCCATTTGTTCTCGTGCATGCTGTGAATGTAGCCCGCCAGATTCTACTTTGGCCGCCTTCATATACTAACTAATTAGCTTTTGCCCGCGACTTCGTACGCGCATATACCGTTTTTACCCGTTCTCGTAGAATTTTCGGAAAATCCACTCTTAGTGCTTCCCCTACACTTTCCAAGGAATCTATATGCCAAATGTCTGCTTTCTACGACCAGCAGTTTCGGCTGTGCGTTGTCTATCAGTCACTCATCAGCAGAGATCGGAATAGGTACACTATATTTACCTAATCTTTTTGGAAGTAAGTAACATAGAGTTGATAATACCTTCTCTAAAATCCCGGAATCATAAACATGACGATTGTATCCCGGGATTTAAGAAATTGCAAATTACTTATTGTACTTGCCTGTTGGTCGAGTGGTTAGTGACCCTGACTGCTAGACCGGAGGTCGTGGGTTCGATTCCCACCCAGGACAAATCTTTGTGTGATGAGCATGATCATTTGTTCTGTGTCTGGGTGTAATTTGTCTATAATATGTATGTATTTAGAAATATATAAGTATGTTTATCAGTTGTCTGGTTGCCATAGCACAGGCTCTGCCTAGTTTGGGATCGGATGACCGTGTGTGAGTTGTCCCAACATATTATTNATTAGATATATTATTATCATATTATTCTTATATTATTCTTTTGATTCTTCAAATCAATAATTTGTAACTATACTCTAAGTCCAGTTCATGTTTTTATAATCCCGGGTTTTAATTGTCATGATTCCATTTATGATTCCGGGATTTTACTGGTGTTATCAACTCTATGTTATATAGTCTACCTATTCGGATCTCTATTCATCACTAACTGGAGAAATTTTATATACTTATTGATTAGTTTTTTCTCTGAACTTTATCAATAAACCTTGTATTATTCCAGTCGAACTTAAACTTGACAGCCATTGAACAGCAGCTACACCCTTGTACCTACATACAATCACATAAGTATTTACAGTGAAACTTGACATACTTGACATACACCTTTATAATTTAGCATAGCAATGGTTGGTAAAAGCGGCTTGTTTGCCGGTTGCTGGTTGCGTAGCGACACGACATTTACGCTACAGTTACGCTTGCGGTCCGTTTGGCATTCGGCGCCGGTTGCCGAGTTCAAGACAAAGGTCACACGACTCGATCTTACCCTGTCCCACTTGGAGAAACTCAAGCAAACATAACCCACTTGCTGCAACTTTTCGACAAGCATTTTTTTGCCTTAAAATTCAATTTTTTTTTTAAATAAAAGAATAAAACTACAGTGAAAGACTATGAATACTCTGATAGAATTTTTTCTTGTAGAGCAAAGATCGATGTGTCTTTCATGGCCATGAAAAAAAATATTAAGTACCTACAAAAATGGATATTGAAAGTGTTAATTCAATATCCAGAAATAAGCAAAACCACAAGGAAATCCCTCATTTCTCCACAAAGAAAAAATACTGCGCCAAACTCAATATCATAGAGCACATACATTTTGTTGCTATTGAAAAACAACTTCGGAAGAACAATTAACTTAAAAAAATGTGAAGAGTTTGTCCGAACTTCCGAAGTGACCCACAAAGATGTTCATGGGAGGTAGCTGCGCCTGTGATCTTCGACGAGACGTTAGTCAGTGGCGGCGCGCACGCATGACGTCCACCATTATCCACGAAACCGATGACTCACAAGCCAGTTTTCCGTACCACCGTTACCCGTGTCACAAACCATAAGCGAGAGCGATTTTATATGTTAGTAACCGTCAAATCGAGTTTATGTTACCACCACCAATTCGCACTAAACGTTTCCAAACGTCTTTTATAATGCGCACAGCAAAGGAAACAGGAAACTCTCTGCCTGCGGCTGTGTTTCCAAACGCATACAACCCTAATCTCTTCAAAATTAGAGTGAACAGGCTTCTTCTGGGTAAGCTCGCTCCATCGTCGACTTTGTCTCTGTCATCTATGACCTAGACTAGAGTCAAGAGCAAACTGCACAACATGTCCAGAGTAGTTCAAGTTCAATAACTTTGTAGTGTAGCTTTAATTTAAAATATGAGGAAATAAATCGATCGATTTTGTTTCCATGAGCGCAAGTTGCGCTGCAAACATAGACATAATACAAGGCGACATACACTTGGCCTTGCCAGATTATACAGTACCTTTAATTTAGAATTTCAGTCTTTGTTCAGGCACATAATTAACGATTTATCCTGTTATTCCTGCAGATAGCATACCAATATTTTTCTTTCACATTGTATACAGCTTGTCTTATGTCAGTCCGTGACTCGCTTGGCGGCTGTGTCTTGGACCACCTCATAACTTTAACTCGGCTATTATGCGCCTGCTCAGAAGGACGTTGGTGGGATTTGAATCGAATCCGTTGCTTCGCGGCTTTTAGCGCGTAAATAATTATTTTATTTATAAAGTTTCTCGTGATAATAAATACCTATTTTGTGTTAAGTTCAAGTGAAATAATAAGGTTATGTTAAAACTGGTGATTTTTGGAATTGTGTAACTAGTTATAAGTAGTGGTATTTTAAAAGTGAAGTTATAGTATAGTGTCAAATGGTATCTTTTAAATTGACAGAAAGATAAACAAAGGTAATAATCATTTTAAATTTGAGAACATTACCTACTATAAGTAGGTACGCACATATTGCCTTTTTAACCGACTTCAAAAAAAGGAGGAGGTTATAATATGTTCGACTGTGTATTTTTTTTTTTGAAATATAAACAATCGGTAAAACCCACATGTGTTTACAAAATTACCGCCTACCTTCCACATTTTGTTACCATACCTATTGAGAGCAATGTCACCTTGCATAACTAACAAAAATTTGACATTCAGTTGACTAATAGATGAAGTAGATGATAAATCAAATATCTGTTATCTTCAAGTATATTATTTTTATTAAACCTTTACAGGCTTATTCTTTAAAAAAATCTAACCACGTAATAAGTTAAAACATAGGTACCTACTGATATTGATTCATAATGATATTGATTGTGATTCTAAATTGATTAGTCGTTTGATTAATTTTAAATACCTAGGTCCTATACAACATGTAACAGAATAAACGCAATACCTCTTAAGGGGTCATTATGAACCTAATCAGCTGTTCAGTAAATTTTGTCGAGTTATCCATAAGTACAGAAATGTACGGGAAAGTCGAATCTTTTTTCGAGTTTTCAGTGTTGGTCCTATAATGAAAATTGTTCATAATGATGAGTACAATGACCCCTTGGTATTGCGTTTATTCTGTTACACGTTGTATTCAAGCTCCTCGGAACATACTCCCTCGGGGTACAATAAGGAAACTGTGTTGTTCATCTGTCGGGTTCCTCCTTACATCATCGTAGTAGGTCGGTAATTTTTGTAGGTGTTGGTGCTAACAATAAGTCATTACAAGATTCGTCATAGCTTACCTACTCATTATATGATTTATATTTTTTAGATTTTATTGAATATATATATTGTATAAAATAAACATGAAGTAAACCGTAAAATTACCATGCAATATCTTTAATGTTATGTTCGTCTTCAGTATATGTTAATTTAAAATGAAGCTTTATATCTAGAAAAATAATAAATAACTATAAATAAAAGGAATATATATGAACATGTAATTAATACCTACTTATTTACCTAATTTTTGAGGTTTTCTTTCCTTTATTTCAATAAGCGCTCTTCATCCTCTCCTCTATATAAACTATAACTTTGATGTGCCGGATAGAGTCCATAATTGGTTCTACTTTAAGACTTACCAACTGTTGTACATTACATTATGGAATGCAATAAAGTATTGAGTATACAGTACTCGGAGAACTTATTTCTACTTCATGCCTGTTTCCACTTTCATTAACGATAAAACCGATGTAATTTCCTTTTTAATTTTATGCCCACAACGACATATTTGTATGTAGTCATAGGCTCTTTTTTAAGGCGATTATCCCTGTAGGATTTCATGTTGTTTTCCTACTTCTTATCTTGCTTGGTTTAAACTAGCTGGAATTTCGGCAAAATTGACTTGTCTTTCGCCTCTGTAGTAACACGAAGCATATTATTTCAATAGGCAAAATAGGTGTGCATAGTTTTATAAAATCTGATTTATTCGCCCATTTTGCATTGCAAATGTTTATAATAAATCCTAGGACTTGAATGACGACACTTTGTGTAGGTACCTATAACCTACCTAGGTACCTTGACAAAGACCTTGCAGCTATGATTTTTCTCACGCTATGCCATGTCTATTTATATATATACATTACATATGTAGGTATGTTAATCTATTTATATGTCGGCAATAATTGGCCATTTCATGATGTGGCCGAAAATTTAATGACCAGGCCATGATGGCTAGCGAAAACTGACAATATCGATTAAACGTCAACGTTTAACGATATTTCAATCCACGTTTGGCCATATCATGAAATGAAAACTTCAAGTATAGCCACAACCTGAGGACTTTGAGTCAAGAGTGAATATGACCACATCATCGCTTCCCATCAGCTGCGATTGTGGTCAAACGCGAGGCCTTTCAAAAATACAAAAAAAGATCTGACGTCTTATTGTTGTAATCCTATCTCCTTTCCCCACAGGTACGCAGAAGCAGGTCTGTACCAGGCCGGCAACATCTCGTCATCATCCGGTGCGTCGTCAGGCTCGCACCCCGCCAGCCCCCTCCCGCACTCGCTGTTCACCCACGAGCCGCTCTACCAGTTCTACAACGCAGCCAAAGTTGAGGTCAGTGTCATAATACGCACTTATTTGGAGAGAACTCCTTTCGAAAATGTTGGAAGTAATTTTCCGATTGGCCGTGGTAAACATTCTTTTAGTGATCGTTTTATCTGTGCCAGAATGTTTTTGAATTCGATACAATCTGGTTTGATTTTGATACGTACGAGTAGGAAAATACTGGAAGGAATTTTCCGATTGGTTGCTCCGGTGGTAAACAACATAATTTTTTTTAGTGATCGATTTATCTGTGGCAGAACATTTTTGAATTCGACACACTCTGGTTTGATAACGATTACTTGGATCAGGTTGGATTGTTGAAGTTATTCAAGCTGCGAAGTACCTAGATGAGACTAAGCTACTGGGATTGCTCTTTGGGCAGGATAGATAGATGCTCTCTTAGATACCTGCACCATAATTATGTAAGTAATAAAATCGTAATGTCATTCACAATCGAATGTAATTAATTACAGATCAATTGCTTTTAAAAAATCGTCTGCTCGATAACGAAAGCATATGCGGCAGATTACATTCATATTAGTATTACGCAATTAATTGTCTGCTGGGCCCAATAGTTTTACTATCGACCGCTTAAGTGGGTTGCATCAGTAATATCGACCCATAAGGCCACTCGTAAACAAGGAACCACGTTTACGATGAATCTACGCAGTCCTTATCTCACGGAAGGAGGCACCACGAGAAATAGGTTACATTACAAGTCCGCAGACGATAAGCCTCCCAACGTACGCACTGCATAATCTTTACAACACCTTTACTACCATTATAAAACGTAACGTCACGGTCATTAAGATGGCGCCGGTTTGGGTCTTCCCTAAACTAGGTATTGTCTAGTTTTTGACGCCATAACTAATGCGCGTTTTAATAGGACGGAAGTTAGTAGCGAAGCCAGTTACTGGCTTGAAAGTGCTTCATCATCATCACTACCCACAGCCCGACTTCGTACACTACTGCATAGTATACCTAGTACATTCCTGTGCAACAGGCCACCCTTTTTTTTACTAGGGGAAATCCTCATGGATGTCCTCCGCCCTGGGGCGGGTGGAGAAGTCTGTCGGACTCTTACTGACTAAAACCACCCCGGTATTCCATCTCCCACCTACGCCGGGGATTATTTCAAATTAAATTTTAAATTTCACGGTTTTCCTTTTATTTTAGATGCTATGTTATTAAGAAGAAATAAATGTATATGATTGCGCCTTCCGATCGGTACAGTAAAATAACAGGTTTTTTTTTTCACATTTAGCGATTTCGAATCCCGGTTCAGACAGGCGATACTTTAAAATTCTTTGAATGCAGATCGTATTATTTTTAAAACAAAAATTAAGTCTTTACTCAGTATTTTTTTCTATTTATAATATTTAAGGTACTTTCCCTCCATGTGGCAAAGTCTTGGGACGTCCTATATAGTCATGAAACTACTTGAGCAGGAAATATTTCATTGACATGGAAAAAGGACATTTTTAACACAGTCACTTGACTTAATTACATGACGAAGTTAAATAATATACTTGGGTTTAAAACGTATTTCCATGTTTCCCGAAAACGACATTAATGTTCCCGGAATACACAAGTATATCCTGTATATCCCACGCAAATATACAACACTGACGTGTGTTTAAGGAAGTAAACAATTTAATTACACTTATCCAGCGACCAGCGTGTGTCCAATTTTAGAAGCGGCGTGTAAACGATCGGTGCTAATTCTCTTGCTAATTGCTCGTGAATTGTGATGACCTTCGCGAACAGACAAGACTTTGACTAGATGACCTAACAGCGGTGCGAATACCTAGCGGTCAGCCGGTCATCGGTCTTGTTTACAGAGTAACAGCGATTCGTTTCCGTATTTTTAATTTTATGATTTTTCTCTCGCAATGTTATGCCTCTTTATATAGGTATGCGGTACAGAGAAAAATAAAGTAAAGAAAGGAGTGTAAAGAAGTGCGGTAAAGTCCCGCATACCTCCACTGAAAATGAGAGGATCCTCCGACCAGACGGTTGTTGTGTCTGGTAGGCAACTGCCCAGTAGTTGATATTTGGACTGTTGTATGTGTTCAAATCGCACGGAGAACTTTGCTTCTGCGATGCAGGATTTCGTTGTTAGTTCGTCGCAGATGGCGTTGCGGTTCTTTTTGTTGCCGTACAAATTTCGCTTCTTAGTTTTTCATGTGGTGGCATTGATGCCGCTACAATGTATACCATAAGTTAAACAAAATAAAAAAGAAAATGTTACATACGGTGACACAATGGGCGGCCTTATCGCTAAAGGCGATCTTTTAAGACAATCTATGGATGAAGGACAGAAGGATGTTTTCAGTATTTGACTGAAGATCTGTGCGTATCAAGATCTTACATAATATATTGCCTACGTTGCATAGATCTCTATAAAAACCATTGTGACAGACGGACAAAAAAAGTGACATTCAAACGTTTGATTCAGAATTTCGGATACCGTGTTTTGTTTTTCCGATCCATCACTAGGGAAAGAATATACCTACATAATTAATTTCTTGTCACAATATCTCTCAAAAGGAAAAACAAATTTATATTATTTCATGAGAACAATCGCATCGCTTTGTCTCGTGTTCTTGAAATGTGTCTGTAAACAATTTCAGCGACAATTGCTTGTGTAGGTAATTTATCGCATGTGCGTACTAAGAACTCTTTCTATTGTCATTGTGCGCGGATATTTACGAATTTCTCTCTTTAAAACCAAATGGTCTATAAAGAAAAAAACGAGAGGAAAAAAACAGCTAGACTGTTCAGTCTAAAAAGTCGAACTCGCAGTGAGCAAGCGCGCTGTGGCAATACATAGTTTCTTCTCTGTGTAAGACGAGGTGTAATTTGCTCTCCAATTCTGTATTTTACCGGCAAGTATTCTAGCAAGACCATCAGCAGAAACTATGGCCTAGAGTATATTCTTTTAGCCGCGTAATGTCATTAAAACAGGGTGATTTATCTTGCTGTTGTCATTTCAATATAAAATTTAAGTTAACATATTTAGTAGCAGTACATCGCAGACTACCCCTTTTTATTTTAGGTTATTTTAGTCCATCCAAAGGTATTCAAGTAGATGTTAACGATAAGAACGTCATTGCGCCCATAGAGTTTGTGTAAAAGAGTTTAGTAACAATTTTTTTTTTAGATTAAAGTATAGTCTTTCTATGTTATTCTTACGTAAAATCTTCTTGTTTTATAGTCGGTGTGTCGCGAGACCGGCGACTCGGACTCGGATGCGTACGACCCGGGCTCGCAGCGCAGCGCCACTACCTCAGTGAGCGAGTCTACCGCGCCGTCCCGCCCGTCCGCCATGGCGCTAGTGGCGCCGCGTGGCCCCTCGCGCACGCTGTGGTGCGAGGTGCCCGAGGTGCTCAACTCTGCTGTGCTCAGTAAGTACTTCTAAATCGCCATATATTAAAACTAGATGATAAGCAAATGTGCCTCAGGAAGTATGAGATCCACAATCAGACAAAGACAAACTCAATAGGCTCTCACTGCTACTTAATGCGAATCAGCCCCAGCATGCACACAGGCACTATCCAGAGAATGGAGTAGCCCTTAACCCAGCTATATTTATCCAACTTCTGTATTTTCTTGCAGGTTCCCTCGCGCCAGCGCAGAAGCGTCTCCAAGAAGCAAAGTTCGAACTGCTGACATCAGAGGCGTCATACCTGAACTCTCTAAATGTGTTGGAGGCTAATTTCATCGCGCACCCCGCCTTCAGAGACCCCCATGTCATGCCCAGAGCTGATTGGGAGACCCTGTTCGCTACTATATTACCTGGTAAGTACCTTGGAGGTTATTGACTTCTTATAATAGTAGACCCATGATCTAGATATAGTGTGGCCCGTTTGCAGTAGTACAAAATTAAGAGCTTTCCAAAACCCCCCATGTGCGTTCATTTAAAAGCTTAAACGGAAACATTTCGTTCGACAGAAATCGTTCCGTCTGAAAACGATTTCTTAAATGAAACGATTTCGTAAATGTAGCAAAGACTTCGCATCGCAGTAGTTTTTACAAGTAGTGTAGTTTCCAATCATTTTCAAACACATACTTTAACAGTTTTTATAAAGGCGAAATAGTCTGCAAAATCAGTCCTTCAGTCATTTATTTATGTGTAAATAAAAATATTTCAAAATCAATCACGAAACGACCACAAAATCAACAAAGCAATCAGTTTTTTCACCAAATTTTCTAAATACCCATTTCCTTTCCAGTCCGCAAATGCTCGCAACTGCTAATGAACGAGCTGGAGAAGTGCTGGCAGGACAACATCCTCCTGACCGGCATCTGCGACATCGTGAGGCAGCACGCCGAGCAGCACTTCAGCGTGTACGTCAAGTACTGCGAGAACCAGGCGCTCATGGTCAAGGCGCTGCAGCGGCTGCAGGCGCGCCCCGCCTTCGCTAATGCGCTGAAGAAGTAAGTTTATTTACTTATTTCAACAGCTGTCAACAATTGTTTTAAGAACCAAGTATAATACAGCTCTTATAACGAAATCAGGTACATAGTTAGCTCGTGGCTAAATAAGAACTGCAGAAAGGGTCGATCTTCAAGGTTAAGGTTAAACAAGGCTTTCCGAGATCTGTCTCCAAGTAGATGGGTGGCAATCTTAACAAGCTGAGGTTCCTCCGTGCCTCGGAAAGCACATCAAGCCGTTGGTTCCGGCTGTCGACAGACTGGTGTCATTTGTAGGTCTTTAACAGTCGTTACGGATAGTCACAAGCCAAAAATCATGACACCAGTCTTGCCAAGGGGTATCGCATAAGTCAGTTACTGGGTTGTGGAAGTCAGAAAGGCAACCGCTCCATGTAAAACCAGTACTCTGTTGCAATCGTCTGGTAGCCAACCCCAACATGGTTGGCAAAAAGGCTGGTTAGGCAGATTATTTTTTTTTCCTCATCTAACTGTTACATCATTCCCACAGACTGGAGAGCCACCCATCCTGTCAGTCACTCTCACTGCACTCGTTCCTGATGCTGCCGATGCAGCGCGTCACCCGGCTGCCGCTGCTGCTGGACGCCGTGCTCAAGAACCTCAACAGCGAGGACCTGGAGTACCACGCCTGCGCTAGAGCACTCGTCTCACTCAACAACGTGAGTAGTTTATGATACTGCCACATAACAATAGTAGTTGATAATACTGTCGCATAAAAATAGTATTTTATGATACGGGCAGTATCATTAACAAAGGAAATAGTTTATAAACCCGGCCACATGCGAGGAATCCGTGTGACAGTCACATGAACAATTTAATCTTTTATTATGTGCAGTTTTATACACTACTTTATCTAATATCATCATAAACATTATTTTAAATATCGTAAATATAATGCGCCATATTTTTTTACAAAGAATGCGCTGCCATAGTTAATGTTGAAACAGGTTGAGCTAGTCCATTCTAAACATTAAGTACCCAATTATTTTGAGAAAATACGCAGAAAAAAAAGGAATAATAATATTCACGCGACCGAATTCCTGTTACATCGGCCGGTCTCAACTGAATATAAGAGGTCAAATAAGCAGGATATATTATTATAGTGCACTGTTGGGCGCAATCACGTGACTTGAACTCTCAACGCACCGTGACACCGTGCGTTATGCGTGTGAAAAACAATTTAAGATCTTCATCTTGACACTGTTTTCTTGGCACATTGTTCTACTATATTTTTATTGTTGTTTTTTGTCAGTCTGAACTATCCCACTCTTGGGCAAAGTCTGAGGGCTGAGGCCCAATTCCTTCCATTTCTCACTTGATGCCATCATCTCCTCAGTCTACTACGACCCCGCATAGCTTTTCTAATAGAATTGTTATAATATTATTGTATTAATGTATTTTCTTTTATTTTCCACAGTACGTATCCCAATGTAACGAAGGCGCGCGGAACACAGAGCGCATAGAAGAGATGTACCGCCTGTGCAAGATCATCGAATTCCCATCGCACATACGAGACCCGCCATCACTCGGGCCAGCCTGCTCCAAACGAGACCGCAGGTAAAAACATTAGACATTCGATTGTTAGGCTCTGTGCTTCAATGTGGCCTGCGAACCAGTCTCTCTGCAAAGATTGGCAGATCTTTAATTGAATTTATACTTCAAAATTATTGGAATCCATCGCCACCAACTCAGGTTTCGACTTAAGAGTTGTGTATTTTAAGTGAACTAGTCTCTTTCTAAAATATCGACCGAATATGTCCGTCTTTTTTTCTGCAGATCTGTCCGCTGGCTGGTGCGCTCGGGCGAGATGACGCAGCTGATCTGGAAGTCGGACGAGCTGAAGCTAACGTTCGGCAAGAAGTTCCACAAGCTGCCGCTGCACCTGTTCCTCTTCAACGACTTGCTCGTCATCGCCAAGAAGAAGAGGTATGTCATGTTGTGACCACACCCAACGTAGTACGGTGGTATGGTACTACCATTAAAACTTGCAACAATGATAGTTTGATGGGCATGGCTTATCCATATGAAAAAAAAGAGTACAACGGTCGGGAATCTTTAAAAAAGTAGGTACATCTAATCTTCAGATGGACCACCATCTGAGGATTAGATAAGAGATTTTAACCTCACCTGGTCCTCCTAAGAGACCTTTTTGTTTTGATCTCGGGGGGAAATCCTCATGGAAATCCTCCACCCTGGGGCGGGTGGAGGGGTCTGTCAGACTCTTACTGACTAAAACCACCCCGGTTTTCCATCTCCCACCTACGCCGGGGATCGCGGGAACGTATGCGACTTCCGCAATCCCCGGCTGGTGCCGGCCCGCCTCTGCGGGCCACCTCGCGTCGGCGAGGGGAGTGAGGTGTTTAACTCCCCTCGCTACGTCAAAGAGGGGCGCACGGGAACACCACGCGCCGCCACCTCGGGTCCGGATGAGTGGGACATCCCCAAGTCCGCCACCTCTGGACCCAGTTAGGGGGGCCGGAAGAGGGCAGCGTATGCCCTCCTCCGACGCCCGATGCGCCTGCTGCGGGCAGGGAGAGCGGTTGTGATCTCCCTCTCCCTTTCCGCAGCCTCCTTCTGCGCGATAACTGTCTCGCAGAAGGAGACCACCGCGTCCCAGGACTCCTCACCGCCGACCATAGCATGGACTACGGCCGGCAGCGAGAGGTCACCGCCTACAACAGAGATGAGGGCACGGCGCGGCTCCTCCCAAGCTGCACACTCTGCAAGCGTATGCC